>PVIU01000654.1:0-285839 GCA_004026605.1 Ondatra zibethicus | reverse complement strand
CTGCTGGCTCTGGCCTGGGCTTCCTGGGGGCCACACAATTGTTGAGGCGGCGGATTGAGACCACCAGAAGGGACAGGGGGTACTCAGCCATGGTCGTGGATAGCGGGTGAGTCACTAGCCTCAGCTCCCTAGGGTCAGAGTCTAATTTTAACATTCTGGCCCATTATGGGCTAACCCTGCCATCTCCTCCCCTCTGCCCTCAGCATATGTGAAGAAGAGCCTCTGGTGGGTGGTGAGGAAGCGGGCAGGATCACCTTGGGCCAGTACCTCCGGCAACTGGCACGCCACCAAAACTTCCTGTGGTTCGTGGGCATGGACCTGATACAGGTATGGGGACCTCGAGATGGAAATGCAGGAGACCTCCCTGGGGTTTGATGGTAGGAAGGTTGGGGAGTTAGGAGACCTAGGTTCTAGCACTTTCTGTGCTCCTTAGTCACTCCCTTGTGTGATTGCCCCCCATTCCCATAGTGCTGAGAGACGTTGAGCCCAGGGCCTTGGATATTCTTAGGTAATGACTCTACCACCGAGCTACAGCCCTGCCTCTCTGTGTGACCCGAGGCAGCAGATCTCAGCCTCTGAGGCCAGTCCTGTCTTCAAAATGTGAACACTAAGACATCCCCCCCCCTTTTTTTTCAAGACAGGGTTTCTCTGTGTAGCTCTGGCTGTCCTGGAACTCACTGTGTAGATCAGATTGGCCTTGAACTCACAGAGATCCACTTGCCTAAGCTTCCCAAGTACTGGGATTAAAGGCATGTCCATCACCACCCAACAAAACTTGTATTTTTGTTGTTGTTGTTGTTTTTCGAGACAGGGTTTCTCTGTAGCTTTGGAGCCTGTCCTGGAACTAGCTCTTGTAGAACGGGCTGGTCTCCAACTCACAAAGATCCGCCTGCCTTTGCCTCCCAAGTGCTGGGATTAAAGGTGTGTGCCACCACCGCCCGGCAATTTTTAAAATACATTTTAAACACAAAAATATATTATTTTTATACCATGAAAACTTAAAAATTGTTCTAGTTGCTATTTTACCATGCCTTCAAACTTTTAGTAAAATTAGGTAGGCCACTTAGGTTTGTTCTGGTAAGTTCCATGTTGGGTGGCATGGAGAGAGAGGCCAGTGCTCTGATGCCCAGGGCTGCTGTCTGCCTGCTGGCTGTGGCCCAGGGCTGCTGCCCCCTGCTGGCCCTGGCCGTGAACTCCCACCCTTCCATCCACACTTGGCCCTGAGGCCCAGCGCTGCTGCCCCCTGCTGGCCCTGCCCATGAACTCCCACCCTTCTGCCCTGCAGGTGTTTCACTGCCATTTCAACAGTAACTTCTTCCCTCTCTTCCTGGAGCACTTGTTGTCTGACCACATCTCCCTCTCGACAGGCTCCTTCCTGTTGGGTAAGTGGTACCTCAGGCCAGCAGCTTGCATATCCTGCTCCCAGTTCTGTTTCCTTGGGTGGAGGTCTAGTGGTCCTCACCTTAGTCGTGACGATGGTGCACCCACGGGACGTGATGCAGGACATTGCCAATGTGCCATTTGCTGAGTGGGCTTGGCTTTGTTCTTCAATCTTTCTGAGCTACTATAATTTGTTTGTTTGCTTGTTGTTGTTTTCTTTTCTTTTTTTTTGAAACAGGGTTTCTCTGTGTAGCCCTGGCTGTCCTGGAACTAGCTCTGTAGACCAGGCTGGCCTCGAGCTCACAGAGATCCACCTGCCACCTCTGCCTCCTGAGAGCTGGGATTACAGGTGTGCGCCACCACCACCCAGGCAAATTTCTTTTATTGATATTTATTGAGCTCTACATTTTTCTCTGCTCCCCTCCCTGTCTTTCCCCTCCGCCCTTCAATCCTCCTCCAAGGTCCCCATGCTCCCAGTTTACTCAGGAGATCTTGTCTTTTTATACTTTCTACTTCCCATGTAGATTAGATCTATGTAAGTCTCTCTTAGTGTCCACATTGTTGTCTAAGGTCTCTGGGATTGTGGTTTGTAGACTGGTTTTCTTTGCTTTATGTTTAAAAACCACCTATGAGTGAGTACATGTGATACTTGTCTTTCTGGGTCTGGGTTACCTCACTCAATATAATATTTTCTAGCTCCATCCATTTTCCTGCAAAATTCAAGATGCCGTTATTATTTTCTGCTGTGTAGTACTCCATTGTGTAAATGTACCACTTTTTTTTTTTTTTTAATCCATTCTTCAATCAAGGAGCATTTAGGTTGTTTCCAGGTTCTGGCTATGACAAACAAAGCTGCATGAACATAGTTGAGCACATGTCCTTGTGGCACAATTGAGCATCCTTTGGGTATATACCCAAAAGTGGTATTACTGGGTCTTGAGGAAGGTGTTTCCTAATTTTCTGAGAAATCGCCACACTGACATCCAAAGGGGTTGTGCCAGCTTGCATTCCCACCAGCAATGCAGGAGTGTTTCCTTTTCCCTACAACCTCTCCAGCATAAGTTGTCATCAGTGTTTTTGATCTTGGCCATTCTTACAGGTATAAGATGGAATCTCAGAGTTGTTTTGATTTGCATTTCTCTGATGACTAAGGATGTTGAACATTTCCTTAAGTGTCTTTCAGCCATTTTACATTCCTCTGTTGAGAGTTCTCTGTTTAGGTCTGTACTCCATTTTTTTTTAATTTGATTGTGTGATCTTTTGGTGTCCAATTTCTTGAGTTCTTTGTACATTTTGGAGATCAGACCTCTGTCTGATGTGGGGTTAGTGAAGATCTTTTCCCATTCTGTAGGCTGTTGTTTTGTCTTGTTGACCATGTCCTTTGCTTTACAGAAGCTTTTCAGTTTCAGGAGGTCCCATTTATTAATTGTTTCTCTCAGTGTCTGTGCTGCTGAGGTTCTATTTAGGAAGTGGTTCCCTGTGCCAATGTGTTCAAGTGTACTTCCCACTTTCTCTTCTATGAGGTTCAGTGTGGCTGGTTTTATGTTGAGGTCTTTGATCCATTTGGACTTGAGTTTTGTGATAGATCTGGGTCTATTTTCATTTTTCTACGTTGATATCCAGTTATGCCAGCACCACTTGTTGAATATGCTTTCTTTTTTCCATTTGATATTTTTTACTTCTTTATCAAAGATCAGGTGTTCGAAGATGTGTGGATTGATATCTGGGTCTTCTGTTCGGTTCCATTGGTCCTCCTGTCTGTTCTTATGCCAATACCAGGCTGTTTTCAGTACTGTAGCTCTGTAGTAGTGTTTGAAGTCAGGGATTGGATGCCTCCAGAATTTTGTTGCCCAGGATTGTGTTGGCTATCCTGGGTTTTTTGCTTTTCCAAATGAAGTTGAGTACCCTTCTTTCGAGGTCTTTGAAGAATTCTGCTGGGATTTTGATAGGCATTGCGTTGAATCTGTAGATTGCTTTTGGTAAGATTGCTATTTTTACTATGTTAATTCTGCCTACCCAAGAGCATGGGAGGTCTTTCCACTTTCTGGTGTCTTCTTCAGTTTCTTTCTTCAACGGTTTAAAGTTATTGTCATACAAGTCTTCCACTTGTTGGTTAGAGTTACTCTGAGATATTTTATGCCATTTGTGGCTATTGTGAAGGATGTTGATTCTCTGATTTCTTTCCCACAAAAGTTTTTTTTTTTGAAGGAAGAAAAAAGAGATAAGTTAAAGTATATGAGAGGGGTTTGGGGTGTAGCACCTGTACGAGGCTCTGCTGGACTACATTACCCAGCACTAAGTAAACATGGCATGATGATACACATCCGTAATTGATGTACTCAGGAGTTAGGAGGATCAGAAGTTCAGGGTTATCTTAAGATACACAGCAAGGTATATGTTAGTGTGGGCTACACGAAACTGCGTCAAAGCAATTAAAATAAAAAGAGGTTAAGCAAGGCAGTGCAGGCCTTTAATCCTGGCACTCAGGAGGAAGAGACAGGCTGATTTCTGAGAGCTCGAGGCCAGTATGGTCTACATTATGAGTTTAGTTTCAGGCCAACTGGGACTACATAGTGAGTTCCTGTCTCAAAACAAAAACAAAATAAAATAGGTTGTGTGTAATGGCACATGCCTCTAATCCCAGCACTTTAGTGGTAGAGGCAGGTGGATCTCTGAGTTTGAAACCAGCCTGCTCTCCATAGAGAGTTCCAGGACAGCCAAGACTACACAGAGAGAATCTGTCTCAAAAATAAATAAAGTAAAAATAAAAAATAAAGCTGGGTATGGTGGTTAGGACTATAATCTCAACACTCAGGAGATGAACGCAGGAGGATGGCTAGGACTGTAACCCCAACACTCAGGAGATGAAAGCAGGAGGATCAAGAGTTCAAGGCCATCTAGAGCTGCATGGCACTAAATTAAAAAACTAGAACAAAATAAAAGTGTACAGGAGTATGTATATAAGTCCTATGCAGATACAATTCCATTTTATATAAAGGTTTGTCAAATCCACAGATTTTGCTATGCATGAAGGTTACTGGAGTTAACTCCCATAAATACCAAAGGACTGTAACACCTACCTTGAAGGGCTTGGGTGTGAAAAGTAGCCAGAGAGGTGGCTCAGCAGTTAAAGTACTGGGTGCTCCTCCGAGGACCCCAGTTTGATTTCCATTTACTCACAAGGTGGCTCACAACTGTCTGTAACTCCAATTCTAGTGGACCCAATGCCCTCTTCTGGCCTCTGCACGGATATACATGCAGTCAAAACATGCATTCACATTAAATAAAAATTAAGATATGATAATAAAGCGTGAAAAGTGCAAGACATTTTTGGTAGACAGTTAATAGCAAATTGAGATTCTGATTATTCCAATGTCAGCTGCCAACCACCGCAGAGGCTGTGGCATTGCTCCTGAAGAAGCGGGACCCTCTTCCCTCCCCAGGCATCTCCTATGTTGCTCCTCATCTCAACAACCTCTACTTCCTGCCCCTGTGCCGGCGCTGGGGCGTCTATGCTGTGGTGCGGGGCCTCTTCCTGCTCAAGCTGGGCCTTAGCTTCCTCATGCTGCTGGCTGGCCCAGACCGCCCCGGCCTGCTTTGCTTCTTCATTGCCAGGTATGCCCTGCCCACCCTTGCCCCTGCACCTTGGCGTCCACCCCCCTCACTTTGCTCCTCTTTCCATGGGCAGCAACCGTGTCTTCACTGAGGGCACCTGTAAGCTGTTGACCCTTGTGGTCACTGACCTAGTGGATGAGGACCTGGTGCTGAACCACCGGAAGCAGGCAGCCTCAGCACTCCTCTTCGGGATGGTTGCCCTGGTGACCAAACCTGGCCAGACCTTTGCCCCCCTGCTCGGTACCTGGCTCCTCTGCTTCTACACAGGTGAGGCTCCTTGTCCTATCAGCTCTGGTTCTAGTGAGGGAGGCAGAAGGGCTGTGCCTAGGCCTGCTCTGCCTTGGGATGGTGACCCTTGTTGGCGCACCCCTTCATTTTTTCAGAAGTTCATTGATTTCTCCAACAAATCAGTACAGACCTCTGTATAGATTGAGTTCCGTATGTAAGGGAGGTAACAGTGGTAAGACAGACAAAATCTTAGCTGTTGTGGAGCTTAAATTCTAGACAGGGCGGGGTAATCAAGCCTTTAATCTCGGCACTTGCGAGGCAGAGGCAGATGGGTCTCTGAGGCTAGCCTAGTCTACAGAGTGAGCTCCAGGACAGCCTGGACCACACAGAGAAACCCTGTCTTGAAAAAAATAATTCTAGACAGGGAGAGGGGTGGACAGAGTGTCATAGGGGTTGAATTTTCAGTGTGGAGTTTCAGGTCAGGAGGCGACATGGTCTGATTGATGTTTTGAAGTTCACTGTAGCTGCCCTAAGGAGTATATACAGCCCAGAGTGGTCAGTAGCACGGAGATGTTAAGGAGACTGGCAGAGGCTATGGAAGCTTGGACCAGGGAGATGGCACTGTGAAGCTGAAGTGGCACCTAAGGACGGGTGTGAGGGCAGCTGAGGACTGACAGATCCTTGAGATATGGCAGCAACACTCATGAGAAGGGAGGAGTGTGAGACGTGGGTTTGGGCAGATATTAAGAGATATGGTTCGAGGCCAGCCTGGCCTCATAGTGCGCTGCAGGTCAGCCAGGGCTACATAGAGAAACCTGTCTCAGGGGGCTGGAGAGATGGCTCAGAGGTTAAGAGCACTCACTGGCTGCTCTTCCAGAGGTCCTGAGTTCAATTCCCAGCAACTACATGGTGGCTCACAACCATCTATAATGAGATATGGTGCCCTCTTCTGACCTATAGGGATATATGTGGGCAGAATATGGTATACATAATAAGTAAATAAATCTTAAAAAAAAAAAAAACCTGTCTCAAAAAGTAAAGCAAACAGGAAAAGAGCTATGGTGGGAGCCAGGCAAGATGGCACACCTCCTATGGCAGCAGAGGTCACCCTCAGCTACATGCTTACTCCGAGAACAGCATAGGCTGCATGAGACTTTTTTTTTTGTTTTCTCAGCAAACAGAATGGTGCTGGGGATGTAGCTCAGCCGGAGAGCACTTGCCTAGTATGCACGGAGCTGGAGTTTGACTCCTAAAACCCCATAAACTCGCTGTGGTGATGTACACCTGTAATCTGAGCACTCAGGGAGTGGAGGCAGGAGGATGAGCTCAAGGCCATTCTTGACTATGTAAGGAGTTTAGGGCTAGTCTGGGCTAGATACCCTGACAAGATGAGGTGAAGAAGAGGAGAAGGGAAGGAGGAGGAGGAAAGGAAGAAGCCCAGCATGGCAATACTTGCCTTTAATCCCAACATGTCAGAGGCAGGGGCAGGAAGTGAATTCTGTGAATTCAAGGCCAATTTGATCTCCATAGCAAGTTCCAGAACAGGCAGGATTACTTAGACCCTGTCTCAAAAACAAAAAAATTAAATATAGCTGGATAGGTTGTTAGGAGTTGTGGCAGATACCTCTACTATACTCCCAGCTACTTGTTAAGGCTAAAGTGGGAAACTACAAGACTGAAACCAGTTAACACTGTTTAATTTTTTTTGCCCCTGAGACAGGTTTTCTCTGTGTTGCCCTGGCTGTCCTAGACTCTTTGTAGACCAGGTTGGCCTCGAACTCACAGAGCTCCACCTCTGCCTCCTGAGTGCTGGAATTAAAGGCTTGTGCCACCACTGCCCAGCTTGTTTTAACTTTTTTTTTTCAAGATTTATTTATTTATTATGTATACAACATTCTGCCTCCATGTATGCCTGCACGCCAGAGGAGGACACCAGATCTCATTATAGATGGTTGTGAGCTACCATGTGGTTGCTGGGAATTGAACTCAGGACCTCTGGAAGAGCAGCCAGTGTTCTTAACCACTGAGCCATCTCTCCAGCCTGTTTTAACTTTTTAAGTGTGGTTTAGGACACTTACCTGTACTGCCTGAGATGCCTGTGGACTTTGGAGGGGCAGCTGGGCTGACCATGGTCCTTCTGTGTGTTTTCACCGTAGGTCATGACCTTTTTCAGCAGTCCCCAGTGGCTTCTGTGGGGAGTGTCCAGCCGTGGCCAGAGCCCCCAGCCCCAGCGCAGGCTGCGACACTCCGCCAGGGCTGCTTCTACCTGTTGGTGCTCGTGCCTATCACCTGCGCACTGCTGCAGCTCTTCACCTGGTCCCAGTTCACGCTGCATGGGAGACGCCTCCGCATGGTCAAGGCCCAGCGCCAGAACCTGGCACAGATCCGTACGCTGGACATTAAGATGGTGTGAGCCATTCTGCTGAGGTCCTTGCCCCAGTCCCAGCAGGAACCCCTCCTGCCGGCCAGCATCCTACTTCAGCTTAGCTGGGTGCAGCTCAGAGAGCAGGTGGCTGGGGCAGCTCCTGGGGAGGTCTGCCCTTCGTTAGCTGTCTGAGCTCGGGCAAGGGCTGGGTCATATGTGCTCAGGGACTGTGGCTCCTGTGGGGCAAGAAGGAAGGAGGACCAGAAAGGGTAGGGCTGAGTGTGGTGCACAAGGAGTTGCTGGGGTCCTGGAGCTGGCAACTTGGTGGGTTCAGGAACTTCTGAGACTGTAACTCCTTTTGCCCACTCAGGCGAAGCTGACTGAAGTGCTCCTTGCTTCTCCTCGTAGGCATTTCTCAGTCTTCTCTGCTTCAGTCGGAAGTAGCATGGCCTCTGTGCTGTGGGCTCCCCAAAGCCCAGCAGGCCTCTAAAGTCTAAAGAGTTTTGAGTAAAGCCAAACATTCCTACTCCTGAGGTCTGTGCACTGTGGGGGGAGCAGGCGCACAGGGTTGGTGGGGGCTGGGAAGCAGAAGTGCCCCGAGGGCATTTTCCTATCGATACTGGGACAGAAATGCAAATTATGAGCTGGACCTGGTGATTTGTGCCTATAACCCCAGTATTTGGAAGGCTGAGGCAGGATTGCCTCAAGTTCAAAGCTAGCCTAAAAAAACCAAAACACTCCTACCGCCACCAAATCAGCCCAGCTGACTGCTGGGTGATGAGGCCTGGAGCCAGTTACCTCCGTGCGGTTCCCCATGCTGGACAGTTGTCAGGAGCTGCTGCAAGGCCAGGGCTCACCGCCCTGAAATCACCTAAGGAGCCTCAGAAACACCCATGCTTGAGTTTTCACCCAGATTCAGACTGGGGCGGGACCAGCAGTGAGAGCTTTTATGTGATGCAAACCTCTGGGGGTGATTTTCCTCACTGTAGGACCGGTGGTGTACTGGTTAGCAGCGACCTGGGCCTCCTCTACCTACCAGCATCAATAGCATCCCCAATCTCCAGCTGTGATCACTGAACAAGTCCAGATGTTTCTACACATGTCCCATGGGCAGACTGATCCTAACTGGAACCTTCTGCTCTAGGCCAGTGGTTCTGAGGGTCTGCACAGGGGATCAAACTAGGCACATGGCCCAGCCAACAAGCAGTTGCTCTCTCAAAAGTTATTTGCTTATTTATATTTTTGTGGTTCTGACAGTCTTTCTGATATGGAGGATAAAAGTTATTGGGGGAGAGTAAACATTTGTTAGGTATCTGGCATTTTTCTTTCATATACAGGTTTAAATTATTTATTTTTGGATTTTTGAGACAAGTTTTTTCAGTGTAGCCCTTGCTGTCCTGGAACTCACTCTATAGACCAGGCTGGCTTCAGAAATCCACCTGCCTCTGCCTCCCTGGAGTGCTGGGATTAAAGGTGTACACCACCACACCCAGCTCTCTTAATTTTTTTTTCTTTTCTTTTTTTTTTTTTTTTTAACAGTTCTGGCTGTCCTGAAACTCACTTTGTAGAACAGGCTGGCCTCGAACTCACAGAGATCACCCACCTCTGCCTCCCAAGTGCTGGGATTAAAGGTGTGAGCCACCACCGCTCCACATCTATTAAGAACAAATCCTTATTACATTTGAGTGTGTATGTGCATTGTTGTGCACGCGGAGGTCAGAGCTGACTGCATGGAGTCAGTTCTGTGTGGGTCTTGGGAATCAAATACAGGTGGACAGAACTGTTGGTAAGTGTCCTTTCTCTGCAGTCATCGGAATGGTTCAGGCTCTTCTTCAACCATTCCCAAATGGTTTGTGTGGGCAGGTGAGGGGTACTGAAGGGTGAAGGCAAGGGTTCATGCATGCTAGGCAAGTGTTCTACTGAATTGTAAATCCCAACTGTCTTTGAGACAGGGTCTCACTAAGTGTGGGAGACTGACTCAGAACTCACTCTTTAACCCAAGTAGTCTTTAAACTTGTGATTCTCCTGCTTCGGTTTCCTGAGTATCTAGTGTTACAGGCCTAGGCTATACATGAGTTTTAAGAACTCTTATTCCACTGGGCAGTGGTGGTGCACGCCTTTAATCCCAGAGGCAGGCAGATCTCTGAGTTTGAGACTAGCCTGGTCTACAAGAGCCAGTTCCAGGACAGGCTCCAAAGCTACAGAGAAACCCTGTTTTGAAGAAAAAAAAAAAAAAAAAAAAAAAAAAGACCTCTGATTCCAGGGATGCCAAGACAGCCATCATTTGAAGGCAGGCTTTACTCATGGGTTTGAGTGCGCACAGGAATTAGACCCTCAGTTCCCTTTCTGACTACCTAACAAATTGAGGATTGGTCTGCATATCAGATCAAGACCATAGTGTCCTTTTCTTCCTACCAGGCACTGGCCACAGAAAGGCTGAATCGATGCATCTATTGGAACGACTTTATTTAAGTACACTGGGCCCCACCAGGCAATGTGACTTTGCAAGGCTGTGCAAGGGACAGGACTGGGCTAAGAGAGAAGGTGAGCTGGTTAAGCGCACTGCAGTCCATGGGTTGCCATACTGATTCCACACACACCAGCTTCGGCTTACATCTGGCAGGGGCCTTTGGTCATAGGACGGTGGAGAGAGAATACTGTCTGGAATCTGGAACTGAGGTGGGACTTGTTGTCACTTGTGAAGGTGCAGGCGAAGACAGCCTCACCCTAGCTTTGTACTGTCTGGATACAAAGGCCCTTGGCCGCTTCTGAGAGCCCGGTGAGAGCCCATCAGTTCTTGGCGCTCTGGCCCCTTCTCTCCATTCCCAAACAGGTCCAAAGCCACCCAGAAGGGGCCTTCCTGCCACTTTCCCTGGTCAGCTAGAGCGGTGAAAGGCAACATGGTTAACTGCAGCTTTCTTGGTTTTAATGGGTCTAGACCTCTAACATACCTCCCTCGCAAGGGCCTCTGCCAAAGAACGATGCTATTTCCTGTTTGGGAAAATCCAACTGCAACCAGCCTGGTGGTTCCAGGGCAGTGAGCAAGTGGAGGAAGGAGAAAAGAAGAGCCCGGCTGGGGTGCCTTGGTGCAGCCCCCAATCCCGCAGGGTTCCACGGCCTACGAATACTGTCAGTTCACCATCAGCAGGGAGTGATGGCCATGGGTGCTGCGGAAAGCCTAGGTGCTGTAAACATTAGTGTAAGCAAGGTGACCAGTGGGCAGGGGACAGTGAGCCCTCTCTGCAGTCCCTTTACCCAACAAACACTTCAATAAATAAAACCGTGAAGATGGCATTGAAACAAGGATGGATGAGAAGCAAATGACAGGCCCTGGAGCCCACAGGCCCTTATAGTTTCCCAAGACCCCTAGATGTGGCTGGGGCTTGTAAATTAACCCTGGAGCTATTTCCTGTCCTCCCTCAAATGCCCAGTGTGGTCCTGGTTCCTACCTGGTTCCCAGGTGGACATGAGTGTACCCTGCTCTCTCCTGAACCCAGTCTACAAGCACTGCTGGAGTGTTTTCTCAGTCTCCCAAACCCAACCTGAAACAGAGCCAGACAGAACTCAACCCCAGCCTCGTTCTCAGTCTGATCCAGAGGCATGGACAGCAGGATGATGAACAGGGCAGACAGCGCTGCCTCCAGCCTCGGCATTCTGGGGTGGGATGGGGCCAGCCCAGCCTTGATTGGCAGCAGCAAGGTCTCTCTATGGTAATCACCATAGTTCCACATAGCCAGACAAAGGCCTAGCCGAGAAAAGAGTGGGCCTCTGCCAGAGCTCTTCCCTGGAAGGGGCCAGTTAGTAGTCAACCCCAGGCCTCAGGCCATCCATCCCCATCGTGGGTAGTTCAATGTCCTTTCTGGGCCCGGGATCCCTGGGCCCCACGGCACTCGATATGCGCACACACTCATACCCACACACTCACTCACACACACAGGCAGCTCCTCTCCAACACTCCAACTCCAGAAAGCGAGTTTTCAAGTGGAGTTAACTTCAGAGAGAGGTGAAGGTGGTGTCTCAGCATTAGAAGGTTTTCCTGTGGATGGATCGGGCACCGTCTTCTTCGTACTCCTTCTTGGAGACCCACATCTTCTTGAAGGTGTCCAGGGAAGCAAGGATAGAGCCTCTGGAGTGGAGGAAACCCAAAGGAGCAGTGTGAGCAAGTGAGATTGTGCAGCCAGCCAATCCCGCAGGGGTCTGTCTTAAAGGGACAGTGTAGGATGATGGAATGGTCAAAGCTCTTGCTTCCCATTCTGCTCTTATTCCGTAGGGTACTCACCCAATCCACGTGGAGTACAGTCTCTCCTGGGGTGCAGATATCTGCAGAGAGGTGGAAGGAGGAGTCTAAAACACCCGGACCCTACTTGCTCCTCTTCTGCATATGTATGTGTTCCCAGGTATATGGGAGCATGTGTGAGTGCATATGTGTATGTGGGTGTGTGCACGTGTGTACACTGCACAGAGGCCAGTGTTGATATCTGGTGTCTTCTTAATCATTCTCTAATTACTGAAGCAAGAGGCTCTTGCTGAACCCAGAGCTTACCAGTTCTGTCTAGTCTACCTAGACCGCTTTTCCTTGGGGACCTTGTCTTCACCTCCCAAATGCTACAATTACAAGTGGCCACCACACCTACCTGGCTTTTATGTGAATTCTGGGGACCTGAACTCTGGTCCTGATGCTTGCACGCCAAGTGCTTTATCCACTGAATCATCTTCCCAGCCCCACCCCTGCCCACCTTTCACTCTGTCTCACAAGTACAGTGGATGGATGCCATGTAGTAAGTTCCTTGCTGGATCTCTGGCTTCCTGCAGGAGCTGTGGTCAGCCCGACACTAAGCAGGGACATAAACCTGCGGCAGGACTTCACCCCTTCATTTGGGGCCCTTGCTCTCTGAGTGACTCCCTTCAGCAGACACTCTTAGAGGAGTTCTACCTTGAGGGATAGGGGAGCGTGGCAGCAGTAAAGTCCACCTGTCCATTTAGTGTTCCATTTAGCTAAGTTCTCTAACAAACTTGCGTATATAAACTTGACTGTTCTTATGTAGGTCTAGCCTTGAACTTTTGGCAGTCCTCCTGCCACGGTCTCCACAGTGCTAGGATTTCCTGTGTGCACACCTAGCTGCTGCTCCACAGCGAGGAGCATGAGAACAGGCCCTCTTTGAGGCGGATGTATACTACAGGGTCATGCTATGCTCTAGGAGCCCCTGGCGCTGCCTGTAGTTGGCCTGAAGAGCCTGGGGAGATCCAGAAGGGGGATACACCATGTGCTACGTCCTTGGAGCCCAGCTCTACCCAGCCTGACCTCCAGCGTGCTCCTACCCTGATCTTCACGTCTTTCGGAGCTAGTTTCTTCACTTCACTCAGTAGCCTGTCACCAAAACCTAAAGGGGACAGAAAAAGAAGACCCCCAAATTCTCTGTGCATCCAATTCCTGTAGGATAGATCTTCTCCAACAAGGGTCCCATGAGCAAAGACCAACCTTTAAACAGGGTAGAGCCTCCTGAGAGGACGATGTTGGAAAAAAGCGTACGCCGTAAGTCCATGTCAGACTTCTGGATGGCAAACACTAGGACCTCATGGATACCCTCACTCTCCTCGCCAATCAAGTCTGGCCTGAACAGCAGCTCAGGGGCCCGGAACCTGGAAGGGCCAATCTGTAGGGTAAAGAGCCAGCTTAAGAGGTTGGGCTGGACTGGAGTCCCCTGGAACTGGGAATAGAAGAGGTCTTTCTGCCTGTTTCTTAGGAACCAGGTATATGAAAAGCCCAGACTGAAGACAAACCTTCTATGTCAAGGGCCTTAAGGAGCAGACAGGGCTCCTGGGAACAAACGAGGCTTCCATGAAACCAGGGAGGGAAAACGTTACTGCGAGCTCTGGCATCTCTAAGACATCTGTGGCATTAACACTCTTGGAAACGTCTTACCAGAGGGAGTTCCAGGGAGCAGAGACTTTGCTAATCTGTACCCAGGGGTGGTTAAAGACAGCACAAATACCCACTTCCCTATGCACCCTGACCGAGGGTAGTCCCTCTGAGCCCCTTCCCTTTTCTACAGAGAGGCACTGGGCTGCCCAGGCTCTCGGGAGTCCTGCTTCTCAGGGCCTCGCAGGGCATTCCGCTTGAATCCAAGCTTAATGGTGGGTATGAGGGAAAAGGGAAAGATGTGGGCACTACCTCAATGGTGCTGCCATCGGGCAGGTAGTACTGGGCCTTCTCGGTCTCCAGTGTCTCATCCTTCTGGGGGTTTATGGACAGGTAGCAGGCTCTCTGCAGAATCAGGTATGACAGTCATGATGGCAGGAAATCTAGCGTACTCCCAGGCAAAGTCCCACCAAAGTGACATGCTGTTGCAGAGATCTGCTCGTTTGTAGTGACTGCCTAAAAGTTGCTCGCCCAGAAGCAGGGGCAGAGTTCTTGTTCCACCTTCCCAGAGGCAGGCAATCCTGGGACTTGGCTCTATAGCTCCTTGGCCTGAGGCTACCCAAATTTAGCCAGGCTCAGACATCCTTTTCCTTCTACCTCTAATATGGCTCTGAGCAGCTCAGAGGCATGTCAGGAGGGTACAATCCACTTAAGAAGGAAAAAGCTGTTTCAACTTCTCCAAGGATGTGAACCTGCACAGTCTGTAGTAATGTGTGCCTGTGCAGAGGCCCAGCTTAGGGACTAGAAATGGCTCCTTTCCCACAAGATGGCAGTATTCAGGAAGGTGAAGGAGAAAGCCACATACAGTGCCAGGAGAGAACAGAGCCTGACCCAGAACGCATGGAGCATTAACCCTCTTCTTTCTTAGGGTCATTATTCCCCATCCCACCCCTAGGCCCACAGGACAGCACTCACTTCCTTTATGGCCTTGACAATCTCAAACTCGGAGGAGGAGTGGAAATCATAGCCCTCCTTACGTAGGTAGAGGCGGAGGAAGCGGGAGACATCTCGGCCAGCAATGTCGATGCGCATGATAGAGTGAGGCATGGCGAAGCCTTCATAAATCGGGACTGCATGGGTGACTCCATCCCCAGAATCCAGCACCACGCCCGTGGTCCTGCCTGTGGCATAACTGAGACAAAGGAATAATCACTGAGTGCCACACTCCTCTGGGAAGAAATCCACCTGTCAAAGCTCAGAGTCAGTGGAGTTAAGCCTGGGGTCTACTTTTCTCCTGGGCCCTTCTGGTGAGTGGAATACTAGGGAAACCTTGAATGAGGAGCAAAACTTCTCCAGCATCCTGAAGAACAGGCCTTTAACTGTCCTGGAGATCTGGCCTAAAGCACAGTTTTGACTCCCAAGAGAAGGGGAGGGTAAAGAAAAGAGTGAGGGAAAACACGATGCTTTTCATTTTCCTGGAGAGTCTGGTCTTCCCCAGGCAGCCTCTGGGGTCTGCCTATAGTTTTCTATCTCCAAATGACAAAGACTCAAGCATGGGAGCAAACCCCTACTTGGCCTCAGTGTTCAGAGGTCAACAGGTAAAGTCAGCTCGTACACCCTGTGTGTTATGGCAACTTGTTATGAACCTCCTTCAGCCAATGGCCTTTGAGAGGCTGGATCAGGCTGAGGCATGGCTTTCGGTACCAGAAAGCCGCGGTCCCACCTGCTTGCCCCTCTCCTTCCCATGCACCACCCCGTTCCTATTTTCTCATTGTGATTCATGAGTTTTCCTTCTCAATAAAGAAAAACCTTAGTATACCCTATTCGGAGCTAGTGTGGGATTATTTGATTCGCATCCCCCATCTGACACATTCTGCTTTAGCAGCTGCTGCCGAGGCTGAATTCTGTCCTATAGAAATGCAGTACCAAAAATATGAGCGCTTTTCATTTGTTCAGAGGTCACAAATTAAGATTTGGATATGAAATTCTTCAGTTTCCTTCTGGGGATGCTGGGGATCAAACCCTACACCTTTGTCTACGTTAGGCAAGGGCTCTACCATTAAGTTTCATACTCAGCCTAGGAAATCCAGTCTAAAAATGCTGGTTCACAATTTCTTTCTTTTTTTTTTCTTTTGGTTTTTCAGGACAGGGTTTCACTGTTTAGCTCTGGCTGTCCTGGAACTAGCTCTTGTAGATTAGGCTGCCCTCCAACTCACAAAGATTGTCTCTGCCAAGTGCTGGGATTAAAGGCATGCGCCACCACTGCCCAGCAGGCTCACGATTTCTTAATGGGGTCAAATAAATCCTCTGTGTAGGCCATAGGGTACCATTTTAGCAGCAGACAGATGAAGGCATAAGGCAGGGTGTGGGAGGGATCGGGGGAGCATAGCGGGGTGGGGAGGATGGCAGGGTGGGGAGCATAGTAGGGTGGTTTTGTCTGGTTTACGGATATGTTGTGGGCTATTTGTACACCATGTGAAGATGTTCTTGCTGTGATTGGTGTAATAAAAAGATGAACAGCCAATAGGTAGGCAGGAGGTATAGGCAGGTCTTCCAGGAGAGAAAGGAAGAGAAAGAAAATCTATGTGCACAGGAGACTCCAGGAGACACAGAGGGGAAACAGGATGGAAGAGACATAACGCTACGTGATAGAATGTAGATTAATATAAATGGGTTAGTATATGTTATGAGAGCTAGTTAGAATAAGCCAAAGCTATAGGCCAAGCTTTCATAATTAGTAAGTCTCTCTGTCATTATTTGGGAGGTAGCTGGTGGGACAGCAAAAGCCTCATTACAGACACACCAGCAGCCTCGTGGAGCACCTGGCCCAGACAACACAGAGCAATACTGGGCTACACTGAGCCTTCAGGAAGGGCGGGGCGGCATATGGTCACGGACTCGGATGCCAAACCTGAGATTAGACACTGGGGTAGCAGCAGTCCCAGCCACACCTTAGTTTCTGGTTTCCTCCGAGGCTTCAATGTCTAGTTTCAGTAAAAGTTCCTCTCACTCTCCTAGTTCTCAGCTCCTCCTCACTGGGGAGGGCACCTGCGGAGGCTCAGGTTACCGTGTGAGGCCATGCGGGCCAGGCAGCCACTACTCACAGGCTAAGCACAGCTTGCATGGAGATGAAGAGAGCTGGCACGTTGAAGGTCTCGAAGAAAACTTCTGCAGCTCGTTCCCGGTTTTTCCGAGGGTTTAAAGGCGCCTCAGTCAGGAGCACAGGATGCTGCGGAAAGAGGCCCAGGAGGCAGGTGGTATGAGCCAGCTGTGCACTCTCGTGACCCTGCCTTGAAAGTTTGCTAGTCCAGGGAACCTATCAGCCTCCCTCAGAGAAAAGCAAGCTGAGCTTGTCACATGCCAGGCCCAACTTCACATCCTAAAGTCCCATTCTGTCCTTACCCTCCGAGTCCACCTCCTTGTCTTCCAAAACTCATCTCTAGGTCCCTGAATCTGCTGTGTATTGTCTACTTGTCAAGATTTTGTTAAACTCTGAATTATGATATGTAAATATATTTCAAAATAGAAAATTAAAATTTAATGTTGATTTTGTTTTGTGGTACTGGAGATTGTTTCACATGCTAGACTCTTCCACAGAGCTGCATTTCTTTATTATTATTTATAACTTTATTTTTATTTTATGTTCATTGGTGTTTTGATTACATGTGTCTGTAGGAAGGAGTCGGATTCCCTAGCTCTGGAGTTACAGACAGGTGTGAGTCGCCATGTGGGTGCTGGGAACTGAACTCAGGGCCTCTGGATTTCTCCAGCCCCCATTTTGTTTTTTGAGATAAGAATCTTGCTACAATCAGTTGGGGGTGGCACAGACTTTTAATCCCAGCACTCAGAATGCAGAGGCAGGAGGATGTCTGTAAGTTTGTGGATAGCCTGGTCTACAGAGGGAGTTTCAAGGGTACACAGAGAAACCCTGTCTCAAAGAACAAAAAAACAAGGTCGGGTAATGGTAGCACATACCCTTAATCCTAAGAAGGTGGGTCTCTGTGAGTTTGAGGCCAGCCTGGTCTACAGAACTAGTTCCAGGACAGTCAAGGTACACAAAGAAACCCTATCTTTTTTTTTGGTTTTTCGAGACAGGGTTTCTCTGTAGCTTTGGGGCCTGTCCTGGAACTAGCTCTTGTAGACCTGGCCGGCCTTAAACTCATAGAGATCCACCTGCCTCTGCCTCCCAGGTGCTGGGATTAAAGGTGTGCACCACCACTGCCCGATTTAGAAACCCTATCTTGAAACACCCCCACCTCCAAAAAAGAGTCTTGCTACATAGCCCTAGACTGGTCTCAAATGTTCCCCCATCCTGCCGCTGCTGCCTTCCAGGTGCTGGCATTACAAGCATATGCTGCTAACCTAAATTCCACTCTGATATACATATTAGAACTGCCTCTGCCTCCTGAGCATCGGGGTTAGAGGCTTGCACTACCACCACCCAGACTATCTCTAGAAAGCATATAAAGCCTAGTGCCAACACACATTTAGACTCATCTTGGCAGCAGTCACTGCCATCCTCATCCTCATCATCTCGGGAGTGTAGTTCTGCCCAGCGTGGCATTCTGCACAGTAGTGTCCCGCATACAGGCCCCTCACCTCCTCTGAGAAGGTCTGCAGCTGGTCCTTAGAATAGACATACTGCCAGATGCGCTCCATGTCATTCCAGTCCTTGACGATGCCATGTTCCATGGGGTAGCGGATTGACAGCAACCCTCGGTGTTCCTGCAAGCAGAAGGTACAGTCTGTAGCAGCAGCCGGGCTCTGCCTGGCACCCTGCCTTCCAGGCATGATCTGTATAGGCAGAATCACTTTTGAAGGAGCTGCAGCTTCCTAGGGTTGCAGCCTGCAGTCCTCACCCATGCTGAGGGCAGGCATCATTCTAAGCTGGAGACTGTCTGCTGCAAGCTGCCTGTGCTCTCTGAGCAGCTGCACAGCAGAAGGTCTCCACATTTCCATGGCCCCCATGTGCCCAGTGGCACCTACCTCAGCACTTGGAACCAAATGTGGCAGCAATGACTCTGCAGTTATGCTTCCTAGAGCCCATCTGGGGGTTCTGCCAAAGCTAAGGTAATTAACTCATACCTAGGGCAGGTCAGACTGGATCTCCCCTCTGAATCCCTCTTGCCAAAAATATAACCAAACCAATCAACCTAAACAATGGTAAGGCAATGACAAGATCCAGAAAGACAGTAGAAGTCCCATTTTCCAGACTGGTTTCTAATTTACAAAGTGGGGTTCCAGATACTTCTTATCCAAGGCCACAGAGTCTGCTCTTGGAGAAAATGAACCCTTTACTCATTGCTGTGTCCAGCTGCAAACACTTCCTTATTTCGGCTAAGGCAGGTCCTCTGCCAACCTGTGGTTCCTGCTTCACTGGGGATTACCTCAGCTTTGGGGCCAATGAAGATGTCACCTTCGAGGGCTCCTGCCATGACACGGACATGCTTGGGTCTGCCCACACTAGAAGAGACAGCAAAAGGAATATTTCTCATTTCAGGACAGACCACGAGGGCACAGTCCAGATGCAGCAATGTACTCCCAGTCCACTGTGCCATCTCCGAGGAAGGAGGTCTCAAATCAACCTCCATTTCCTTTCTTAGACTTCTGAGTTTTGTTTTTTGCTTTTTTTTTTTTTTTAATATTTATTATGTATACAATATTCTGTGTGTGTATGCCTACAGGCCAGAAGAGGGCACCAGACCCCATTAAAGATGGTTGTGAGCCACCATGTGGTTGCTGGGAATTGAACTCAGGACCTTTGGAAGAGCAGGCAATGCTCTTAACCTCTGAGCCATCTCTCCAGCCCCGACTTCTGAGTTTTGTGTAAAGAACATGTCCTGCTCTCTTCCCACTGCTCCCTGAAGAGGCAAGCAGGTCTCTGCCCCCCCATCTCTCTCTCCCCTCCCCTTACCCTTTTCTCAAAAAACTTCATACTCAAGCTCTGAAAAAATAAAGATAAAAAGAGTATGTACTATTTCAAGTTATTTTCATATTATCTACTTGTATCATATTATTTTGTAAATAATATCTCTAGTTCTTTTATTTTTCCAATGTGTGTATAGATACAATTTCTAAATGGCTGGGCAGTGGTAGCACACTTAGGAGGCAAAGCAAATCTCTGTAAGTTCTACGCCCGCCTGGTCTACAGAGCAAGTTCCAGGACAGGCCCAAAAGCTACAGAGAAACCCTGTCTTAAAAAACCAAAAAAATAAAATAAAATAAAATAAAATAAAAAAATAGAGGGTTTTGTGGCTCTCTAGTCACCAAGGACAAAATTGATGGCATTAGATAGAATCAGAGTTGGTTTGTTGTTATTGTTTGTTTGTTTTGAGACAGGGTCTTTCTGTTGTCCTGATTGTCCTGGAACTCACCACGTAGACCTGGCTGGTCTCCCAAGTGCTGGACTTAAGGCATGCACTACCATATCCCGCCTTAGAATCAGATTTTTAAAAAGAGGGCCAGCAAAAGGGCTCTTGATGTGCATGTCGGTGGACTGAGTTTGATCCCTGGAACCACATAAAGGTGGGAGGGGCAAACTGACTCCACAACGCTGTGCTCTGACCAGCACACACGTTGTAGCACCTACCTCCTCCAACTCTCACACACTCATACTCACGAGCACTCGCGCATGCATGTCTGCGCGCACACACATACACACACACACACACTTAAAAAAATTAGAGGCCTTTTGCTGTACCTCTCAGTATACGCCAGGTAGTAACACATTCCTTTGCTTATCCAGAACCTGCTTCACATCCTTTGCTTATCGTCCTGGGAACCAAGGCTAACCTGAGAGAGAATTCTTCCTCCTCAGTGAGGCAGGGCTGGGCACAGGACAAAGTCGACAAGAGCCCCACAGTCACAACCAACCTCAAAATGACTTACTAGTTTGGAAAGCAGTATTTGGGGATCTGATCACCAGCAAAACCAGCTTTAATCACGCCGGATCCCTGGGGAGAGAGGACAAAGAAAAGTGAGGCCCAGCAATAAGTCAAGCTGTTACGGTATGGTTCCATTTCCATTAAGAGAGAAAGAGCATATATTTGTGCGTATAACAGACATGTTGACAGGAGCACAGGAGAAGGTGAACACATATTCAGGAAGAGACCTCCACTGCATACTCAATGAACTGTTCAATTTTTCTGTAGTTTTCTCCTTTACTACATGGAATATACTTTGCTTTGAGTATAACAAGTGGTATTAATGGGGCTGAGGAAATGGCTTATCAGATAAAAGCCTTTGTCACATACGTCTGGTGGAAAGTGAACCAGCTCCACAAACTTGCTCTCTGCCTCCACATGTGCACTGTGGCATGTACATACCTGTACTGTCGATGCACATACATGATAATAATAAATAAAACGCAATTTAAAAATATTAATAAAGGGAAGAAAAAAATAAAACAGAAAACATGAGAAATAGTAATTACCTAGAAGTAATTACCACAAGTAGGGCGGCAGGGAAAGCATGTGTATTTTTCTGTTCTTCTAGCCTTACACGTCAACCTCCCTGTCCCCAGGTCTCTAGGACACATCTCACTATGGTATCTTGCATTAATTCTGCCTAAATGCATGTTCTCTGGCTCTTATAGGACAGAAGCACTATACTTTGTAGGGTTTGTTATTTTTTAGAAGCCAGTGTTTTACTCCTTTGCCTCCTGATAGTTGAGGGCAGGGAGGTCTCAATGTCTTGCCTGAGGAGAGAAGACAAAGTCAAACTCCTGCTCCAAGACTTGAGTGCAGTGTCAGGAAAGAAAGAACCCTTTTCCTTTTTATTTTCTTTCTCCCTTCCTTCCTTCTTTTTTCTTCTTTCTTTCCTTCCTTCCTTTCTTTCTTTCTTTCTTTTAGACAGGGTTTCTCTTTGTAGTTCTGGCTATCCAGGAATTTGCTCTGCAGACCAGGCTGGTCTCGAACTCAGAAGTTCTGCCTGCCTCTGCTTCCCAAGTGCTGGGATTAAAGGCGTGTGTCACCACTGCCCACCACCCAGCAAGAACCCTTTTTCTAACAAGCATCATATCTTCCAAGGCCCAACCAACATGAACACTGACTGTAGGAACTGACAACCGCATGCAGGGAAAACGGCAAGAGTGGATGTTGTTTGCAAGTACGCCCATTCTCTTCCTTCTAACCCTGACTATGACCAGATCTGATGCCAATGTTCTTCTAGCTCACCTGGTTTTCGGTCAACCACTTCTCCACACCGCATACAGTTAGTACATGACAGACGCAAGCTAGCCAGGTTATCTTTGCCCCAAAGGCTTTCTGGCACAACCCTGGCTCTCTGGTTCCTGCTGCTCTACAGAGAGGTGTGGAGGTAAGATGGAGGTGATGAGAACAGTCATCTTGGTGTGTCTGCCTCTGGCCAGTCTGAGGATCGGGGTGTGTGTGTGGTGAGAAGCGGTGGAAGGACTGGGGAGAGGGCAAATATGGGACGATGTGCAGACTCGCTGGCCTGGGCGGTGTGGCCAGGAGCCCGGGAAGCTGCAGCTGTGGCCTGAGCTCAAAAGACTAGGAGGAGGGGGTTCTCCTACAGCAAACCCCAGGGCTTGGGCACTGGTATGGGTGGATGGGCACAGCACTGTGCAGAAGACCTTCAGGAACTTGTTAGTTCA
Organism: Ondatra zibethicus; assembly: GCA_004026605.1. Taxonomy (NCBI): domain Eukaryota; kingdom Metazoa; phylum Chordata; class Mammalia; order Rodentia; family Cricetidae; genus Ondatra; species Ondatra zibethicus. The sequence continues at coordinate 263,777 of PVIU01000654.1, read as the reverse complement.
AGCTTCTAATAATTGTTCATGTCTGCACAGGGTGTGTCCAGCCTACAGACTAGCTGGATCTCCTGGCAGGGGTCCAGACGAGCGAGTGAAGGTGAGTCCCAAGACAGGATTTCACATATCCTAGGCTGGCCTCAAACTTGTTCTGGAGCTGGAGGTGACCCAGAACTTCTGCTCTACCTGTCTCCACCTCCTGAACAATGGGATTTTACAGGTGGTGCCTCCATACACTCTGTCAGATCTGAATTCTTTTTCTTTTTTAGGTTTTTTGAGGCAGAGTTTTTTTGTGTAGCCTTGGCTGTCCTGGAAAGCTGGAAGTTAGGTCAGGCTGGCCTCAAACTCAGAGAGCTGCCTGCCCTGCCTCTACCTCCCGAGTGCTGGGATTAAAGGCATACACCACCACTGCCCAGCTAGATTTTAATTTTTTTTTTTTTTGAGACAGGGTTTCTCTAGCTTTTTAAAAGTTTGTCCTGGAACTTACTCTGTAGACCAGGCTGGCCTCGAACTTAGAGATCTACCTGCCTCTGCCTCCCGAGTGCTGGGATTAAAGGTGGGCACTACCACCACCTGGCTTTTTTAAGAGTTGATTTTCCAAGTTGTTTGCTTTGAGTTTACTAGCACAAAGACAAGAGTCTGGGTAACAAGGCAGCTTAAGACATCAGATTCAGCCAAGCACGTGGTACATGCCTGTAAACATTCCCAACTGGAGGCTGAGACAGGAAGATCCAGATTTAAGGGAGCTACATGGCAAGACCTTGCATCAGAAAACCAAGCTAGAGAGATGACTGCTCTTCAGAGGACCCAGCTTGGATTCCCAACAACCACATTGTGGCTCACAGCCTGCTCACAACTCCAGTCCCAGGGGATCTGATGCCCTCTTCAGGCCTCCTCAGGCACTGCATGGTTGTGGTGTAAAGACATGTAGGCAAAACACCACATAAAATACAAACACATCTCAACAAAACTCAAACCCAAGTGAAGCAATGCCAGACTCATTTATTTGTCTCTGTCTTTCTAGCAGAAGTATAACAGGCCCAGCTGCAGTACTGTGCCTTGTTGAAGGGTAACCTGTGATTATCTTCCTGTATCTGGCAGCAAACCACCATTACTTACTTGCCACGACAAAGCATGTGTCTCACTGCCCTCTGTTAGAATTTTTGCTTCTCCCCTTTTTCTACTTTATTTCAAGTTCCTTAAGATCAGAGACATCGCCGGGTGGTGGTGGCACACACCTTTAATCCCAGCATTTGGGAGGCAGAGGCAGGTGAATCTCTGTGAGTTCGAGACCAGCCTGGTCTACAAGAGCTAGTTCCAGGACAGACTCCAAAGCTACAGAAAAACCCTGTCTCGAAAAAAAAAAAAAAAAAAAAGATCAAAGACATCACATAGTATCTATCATCTGCTAGACACTCACAAGAGACTAGCTGATGAAAGTTAAAATCACAAGTAAAAGAGCGACAGATAGTTGCCAGGCAGTGGTAGCACATGCTTTTAATCCCAGCACTTGGGAGGCAGAGGCAGGCGAATCTCTGTGAGTTCAAAGTCAGCCTGGTCTACAGAGTGAGACCCTGTCTCAAAAAAAAGGAAAGAAACAAAAATTTAAAAATTACAAAAGAATTGGCAGGTGAAACCTAAATTATGAATCTGAACGAGCAGTTGCAATGCCAGCAAGCAGCCCCAGGCAGAGGTGGTGTGAAGAAGGCAAGCGTAGCATCAGAGTGATGCGTTCAGAAGAACCAGACTCAGCTTGTCCCTAGGGCCCCAGCAGGCCTGTCAGGACCAGGGCTGGACCAACAAGCAGGGGCAGGAGGTGAGCTGAGGTACTCCATTCTGTACCTCAGAGCATACAAAAGCCGACATCCATATCTTTAACAGCATCGACACAGGAACTGTGTACCTGGCAATGAGCTGCCCCATGCTGCTCCAGCAAAGGAAATAAACACCCCGTAGAAGCTTCTTGAAAATGCAGTCTCATGAAATGTTTGATTTAGGAGGGCTAAAGTCAGCTCCTAGCCACCAGTGACCATTCTGATGCAGGCAAGGAGCAACTCCCTTGCAGGCTTGTGCCTGAGCAGATTTTATCCAAGTACTTCAGGTTGCTTGATGTGGTGGGAAAGAGGCCCATGATCTCCCGTCTCACAAATAAAAGCAGGATTCTTTCAGAGTGCTGGTTCCAGGACAGGGGTTGCTAATTGGTCCATTTTGATTCTAAGACTTTGTTTGGTTCGTAAAGTAATTTAAAGAAAGACAAAAAAACTTACTGAGATAAAATTTACATTTCACACACATAATTTACAAATTTAAGGTATAAGGTTTGGTGTATTTTAGTACGGTCGACTTGTATATAACCAGGGTTTAACCATATAGCCAAGGCTGGCCACAAACTTGTAACTAATTGAAGAACTTGTTTTACCACTCCAAAAAGATGCCCTGTACCCAGTAACAATCATTTTGCATCAGAAGAACCCATTCCTCCAGCACTTGCAGTTACCTACCTATCTGTTTTTGTAAATCACAAGACTTAGATTTACTGGCAATGGCTACAAATGGCAGACTGCATGTGAAATTTCCTTCTGATTTCCATACGGTGGTACATATCTGTAATCTCAGATCTCTGGAGGCAGGTAGGCAGGAGGACCCTAAGTTTGAAGCTAACTTTGTCTATATAATGAGTCTCCAGGGTAGCCAGAGCTGCATAGTGAGAGTCTTTGTAAGAAAAGAAACAAAGTCTGGAGAGACAGTTAAGAGCACTTGTTGCTCTTCCAAAGGACACAGGGTGGATTCCCAAGCACCAACTCAGCAGCTCACGACTCTATAATTCCAGTTCCAGGGCATTGAAGGCCCTCTGCAGGCATCCGCAAGCCCTGCATGTATGCAGTGTACAAAATTTGAGATGTATTTAGTTCTTAAAAGAAAGAAAAGAAATAGGGGTGCTGAAGAGATAGCTCATTAGTTGAGAGCACTTGCTGTTCTTCCAGAGGACTAGAATGGTTCCCAGAATCCATATTGAGTGGTTCTCAACCACCTGTAACTTCAGCTCCAGGGATCCAAGGCAAAGGAGCTGGTGGGATGAACAGACTGTTCCTGTACTGTTAATGCCAAAACAAAACTGATAATTCTTTTTTAAAAAGACTTTATTTTAATTATGTGTATATGTGTATGTCTTGTGTGTGGTCTACGTATGTGTGTGCAAGGGCCCTAGAGACCAAAGAGGGTGTTGGATTCTCTGGAGCCTACAAGGGTGCTGGGAATGGAACTGTGGTCCCCTGCAGGAGCACCAAGCGCTCTGAACTGCTGAGCCATGTCTCCACCCTGAGATGGATCATTCCAACACAGTTTTTTCTTTTAACAACTAAATAAAAGGTGGATCTAACACACAGAAATGAGCTAAAGACATAAGTAGTCGTGTGTTCGCTAGGTATCAACGCCGAGAACAAGAAATTCCACAAGACCCTGTCTCAAACAAACAAAAGAAAGAGAGTCACTCAAGCATCTCTGTATTACCTAGCCGAAACCCCTCATCTTGATTGGGTCCCTCCTCCCCCTGGCCGTTTTTTTTGCTCATGATAGAGATCATTAGTTATTCACCTATTCATCCACCTAGCCAACAAAAAGATTCGATTTTGTACATGTGGTACCAGGCCCTCAGTACCTTGTAAGGTTGGGTAGATAAAGAGAGGAGTGGAGACCTAGGGAGATGGCTCATTAGTTAAAAGCACTAATTGCTGCCCGTCGAGAGAACCTGAGTGGAACCCTCCCTGCACCACATCCATGTTGGATAACTCATAGCTGCCTGTCACTTTAACTGTAGGGAATTTAAGCCCTCTTCTGGCTCCAAATGCTCCAACATGCACGCACACACACACACACACACACACACACACACACACACACACACACACGAGAGAGAGACACAGAGAGAGCGAGCGAGAGGTGGCAGAGAGAGTATATGGGGTATATGGAGCCCTGGGCACTGTGCAGAGTGGGATGGAGGTAAAGGACTAATGAAAATGAAGGCTCTCATGCCCTTCCCCACAAGAGTTAAAGTCTAGTGAGACTAGTGAGGGAGATGAGAACAAACCCCTCAAAACAAGGTGTCTCATTTAATTAACTCTGATCAACCCCCTACCCACAACAAACAAACAGGGTCTCATATCTTAGAAGCTGGCTTCAAACAATGACCTTGAATTTCGGATTTTCCTGACTCCACCTCCCAGTGCTGGGACTATAGGCATGGACCACCAGATCTGATTTATAGGCCAGGTCTATGCTGTGCTAGGGATGGAGCCCAGCACATGTCATGTCATGCATGTCAGACAAGCACTACCAGCTGGGCCACCTCCCCACTCCCTCCCCAGTCTCTGCTTCACTTTTTTTTCCCCTTTTTTTTTTCAAGACAAGGTTTCTCTACACAACAGTCCTAGCTTTTCTGGAATTCACTCTGTCGACAGGCTGGTCTCAAACTCAGAGATCCGCTTGCCTCTGCCTCCAGAGTGCTGGGATTAAAGACATGCACCACCACGCCTGGCTCAGCTTCACCTTTTAAAAAAGGCAGTTTACAACATATAAAGCAGCCTTCCTCGAAAGACTGAAGAACTTGGAACCAGATTATTTCATTGTTAGTCTTGGATCTTCAACTCCTAAAGTGGGTGATCTGAAAAATTTTCCCCAGCCTCATGTTCTTGCATAAACTGGAGAGAGCAATCTCCATCTACCTATGATGCAAATAAAAGAACCTAGTGGTCTGCCCAGGTCAGAAGGGCTGGAGCATCACAGGTACTCTGATCGGATAAGGTCAGCCTAGGACAGAGGGAACTGGTGGTTTGCCCCAAAGAAGGGTCTTGAAAGAGCAAGGAAGATTTCAATCAGTCTCGATTGGACCAAACCTATGAGTGAAATACAGAAACTGAAGACAACTGCCCAGCCTCATAAGATTAATATTTAAGTTCTATTTGTCATTATTGATGCATTTGTGGAGGCGTGGCTAGCAAAGGAATGACATTTAGATAAGGCGATGAACTTATAGGGCACTGCTGCGGAATATGACCTTGATCTCTTCCATCTTCGGTGTTCCTTCTGTGAAAGGGGCAGCAAACTTCCTTCTGAGCCATTCCCTTTTCCTGAGGCTTCCATTTATATATTGGCCAAAGTGCCCTGCAAACGCTAGCGTCCCTGACAGACACTGCATAGATAATCTGCTGCCTCTCAGCTGGGCACCGCAAAACGGAAAGCACCTCGCTTGCTTTCTCACGCTTCCTTTTTGTTTACCTTCACTAACTATAATTTATAATCACAAAAATAACTGATATCCTATAGCCATTTCTGGCACCAGATTATCCGGCCCCACCCAGGTACAGTTTACTACGCCACCCGGCCGGCTCACACCCAAGGAAACTGCCCTTCTTCACCGGTAGACCAGCCATCGCCTTCCGCACTGAATGAGTCCAGCCAATCCTCACCGCCCTAGAGCACTGTCCCACCCCTCACAGAAGGGAAACACAATGGCGGCCAGAAGAGCGACAAGCGCGCCAGCCAATAATCGCAGAGTGCTGTTCTAATCCGGCAAGGCCCAAAGGCGGGACCAATAGGCCAAGATAGACGGCAAGAGCAGCCAATCGAGTGATGGGAGGCCAGGGAGAAGGCGGGTGCTAGGTTCTCAGAGAACGGTTAAGGCCCCTAGAGCCGAGAGTCCAAGGACCCTTCTCGGTCTACACTCCTTCCCTTTGTCTGCCCTCAAATTCTCCGCCACATTGGTGCTGCTGGCCGTTCTGCCTGCAAACTGTGGGTGTGGGGAGGACGAGGGCGGCGGCAGCTGAACCCGCCTGACAGGCCGGGCCAGTGACAAAGAGCAGGCGGCCTAGGCTGAAACCTCGGAAACGATCCCTTCTGGAGGACAGCACAGTCTCTTCAGAGATAGGAAAGACGCTACTCACGTTGTCGATCACAACAGGCTGGTTGGCGATCACATCGTAGGACTCCATGGCAGAGGAATCTTTCCTTCCGAGGAAGGAACTGCCAGCCCGGTCCGCTGCAAACGCCACTGACACGCATGCGCAGTCTAGTCGCCGGTTCTGGGCGTTCAGGGAGCGGCCCGACCTCGCCTCCAAAGAACTACAATCCCCAGAATCCTTTGCCGCAGGGCCAGCGCTCCAAACAGGGCCCGAGTACCGCGGGTTTTAGAAAATTGGTCGGTGTATTTCCGATGCCATGGGGTGCCATGGGGTTTGTAGTCTCGGTAGATTCGAGAGCCACAGGTTGATGTTGCATGCCTGGATTTGTAGTCCTTCGAAGTACACTCTTAAATTCTAGAGTCTGGAGTACTTGTGCGTAGTTGAGTTTAGTTAGTAGTTCAGGTGCGGTTGAATTTTTCAGATTAGTCCCACCACTCAGCCATTCCTTCACTTGGGCAATATAAACTATTAATAAACATTTCTGGGACTGGAATGTCGCTCAGTGGTAGAATGCTTTTCCAGCATGTACAAGATCCGCAGCCCCTCTAGCTGGTAGCGACGCACTCGAGAGGCACAGGCAGGCGGATTTCTGAGTTCCGGGACATCCAGGGTCACACAGAGAAACCCTGTCCTCCACAAACAAAACAAAAACCCTTATAACAAAAGCTAACAAAAGTTATCAAAAACATCTAAAGTTGGATGCAATGGAACTACTGGTCTAAAATATCATCTAAATGTTTAGAAACTGCTCTAGTATCTCTTTTCTTGAGCGTAAAACCTAGATGGATGAGAATATTCAAGTGAAGGGAAAGTATGCATAAATGCTTTTAACAGTCTGATATTTTTCCTTGAAGTATTTATTTCCCTGACTCTTCAAGTTGCTTTTAGTCACTAGCGCCTAGAAATATTAAAGGATTGTAATATATTAATAATGACACACGCCGGGCGGTGGTAGCACACGCCTTTAATCCCGGCCAGCCTGGTCTACGAAGCGAGTTCCAGGACAGCCAGAACTGTTACACAGAGCAACCCTGTCTCGAAAAACCAAACGAAACAAATAAAAAATAATGTCACACACAAAAAAATTAATTGGTCAGTTGTCGGGTTTATCTTAAAATCGTGTACCAGGAAAATAAGCGCTTCTTAGGAGCTTCTTAGAGCTATCACCACCGGACCCTAGCACCTCTAGGTACCGCGACTCGGTTTAAAACTGGGTTCCTCCTAACACTAGGGGGAGGCCAAGATCCTTGGGACGTTCCCAGCACAGGGGCGGGGAGGCGGGGCCCATTGTCAAGTCACGCCTTCCCCTCTTGTGACTGGCAACGGCACTAGCCAATAGGTGCCAGCCAAGGGCACGCCGACGCCCCGCCCCCTGGAGCTCCCCGCGGTCCCACAGCACCCTCTGGCCGACTTCGCGAAGGCTAGGGCTTGGGCAGACGGAGCACCGTGCGCAGGCGCGGAGTTAGACCTCGCCGTAGCCCCCATCGCCTCGGGGAGTCGCATCCACAGTGGGTCCGCTGGCCCATCGGGGCTCTTTCCCTCCTCTACCCTCCCGGGTTCCCCGCGCGCCCTACGCGCCCCGATGGCGGAGCTGCGGCCTAGCGTCGCCCCCGGCCCCGCCGCGCCCCCGGCCCCTGGCCCTAGTGCCCCTCCGGCCTTTGCCTCCCTCTTTCCCCCGGGACTGCACGCCATCTACGGAGAGTGCCGCCGCCTTTACCCCGACCAGCCGAACCCGCTTCAGGTCACCGCTATCGTCAAGTACTGGTACGCTCTGGGCCTCGGGAGGACGGGGGCGGCCGGGAAAGCTTCGAGCGCCCGGGACGAAGTAATTTGCTGGAGCGGGAGGAAGAAAACAGTTAAAGTACTTGGGAACCAAGAGCTTCCTGATGCTGGGAAAGGAGTTAAGACAGAAGTTGGGAATGGGGACAAAGGGTTAACGGATCCCTTGATAGTGAGGGGTTAACCGGGATTGGGAGAACTGGGGGTGTATGCAGGAGCGGAGGGGGGGACGTGTGAGAGGGAACTGTAAACGTGGAGAAAGGAGGGGGCGCCCGTAGTGGGTCATTAGTGGGCTCGGGGAAGCCAGGGGGCGGCTGGAGTGGAATGGGGGAGGTGAGGCGGGGCTTGGAGAACATTTGCGAGGGCTTTGGAGGGCACGAGACCGCGTAGTCTAGGGCGGTCCGGGGACCAGGACGCCCCTGTGGGGTAGGAGGGAGCAAGATGAGGGCATTGTGCCTTTGATGAGTGAAGGGTTGAGGAGATGACCTTCTTTCCGGACCTTCCCGAGCGCGCAGGAGCTTCTGTCATTCAGTGCGAAGCTGTTGCTCTTGAAGTTTGACAGAGCAACTCTTCCAGATAAACTTTTTGCTTACTCTGCACAGTTCTCTCTCTGCAGAGCTTGCTTCTGGCGTTGCAGCTGCTTTTGCTTTAGGACGTTAGTTAAGAACACGCTCAGGGAAAGCCATGCTTTCGCTCCGGGTTGAAGGGGATCGTAGCTTGCCACTTAGGGTGGTAGGTGCATGGTGGAGACCCGAGGCAGTGAAGAAGCGCTTCCTGGCATGTCTTCGCTATTTCAGCCGAAGTTTCTCTGGGAAGCCCAGGATAACCTTAAGGATGCTCAGTAAAGGATCAGTTTCCAAATGGTCTTTCCTTGTGAGTAGAAATGACTCTTTCTGATTTCTCAGTCTTGTTTGCAACCCGTTTCTTTAGTCAGCCTTCAGACAAAACAGGTGTGATGCAGACGAGTTCTCATGGTCTTTCTGAACCAAAAATAGACTAAGAGATGGCCACGTCCATGCAGGAACTCACTGTAGATGACCCCTTTCCGTGGATCCTGGCAGCTGCTGGGGCGGGGGAAGTAATTGGCAAAAGGTAGACCTGAAAGGGGAAGTGGCTGTCTTTGCTGCTTACACCCCCTTTAAGGCTGGGTCTTTTTCCTGTGTGACATCTTCTTGCTCCTAGAGAAGGCAGTTAGGCTGCACAGGGTGGAGGCTAACTCCCCATGGCAGTGGGAGGATGATGTAAAGAAAGCTGACAGTCCGGAAGGGCCTGGGAACCAGCCTCTGGCCTGGTAGCCAGGAGGTGTGGTGGCAGTGCATCTGTGGCAGGCACACTGTTCCCAGATGGAAAAGCAGTCAAGAGTGCTTCTGAGTAGAACTCTGTAGACCAGGCTGTCTTGGAACTCTGTAGACCAGGCTGGCCTCAAACTCACAAAGATCTGCCTGATTCTGCCTCTCAAGTGCTGGGATTAAAGGTGTGCGCCACCACCACCAGGCTCTCTGACTCCTCTTAAGGCCTCTATTTGATGTGACCTCTCCTGGGAGTCTGTCTGAAGGAGCTACAGCGTGCTGGCAGGTGGAGCTGGGCAGCCAACACAGTGTCACTGCTTGTTCCTGGATGTCCCTAGGCTGCAACAAAGACTTGGGATTTCCAGTAGGAAGTTGGAGAGAATATGGAGCCTGTCTTTTTTAGGATTCTGCAGCCATAATGGGGTCCTCTATCTTTCCCCAAAATGTTTCTAAATTCAACTGATTATGGATTTAAGTCAAATGATTTGGTGAAATCACAGTTAAAGACAGACATAGGCCAGGTGGTGGAGCACACACCTTTAATTCCTACACTTGGGAGGCAGAGGCAGGCGGGTCTTTGTGAGTTCGAGGCCAGCCTGATCTACAGAGTGAGTTCCAGGACAGCAAGAGATACACAGAGAAACCCTGTCTCGAAAAAAAAAAAAACTAAAAGAAAAGAAAAACAAAACAGACAAAAGGCAGACATAGAGACTTGTCCCCTTATCTAACTCACTCAGGTGAGAGTTAAGCTATTTGGGGTGACTTTCTTTCTTATGAATTCTATAAGTAACTTAGCTTTTTCCCCCAGAGAATAAAGACTTCTGCAAAGGCTAATAACATCCTGGCAAAGAGGATGAAACCAGACTTACTGGTTTTAAGATAGGGTTTGAATTGCATGGTCCTGGCGCACTGGCTGGGATCTCCTATTCCGTGTCTTATTTGGTCGTTAGCGCTCCCTCAGTAGTTTAGCCCACTTGCAATGTGCACTCCTGTCCATGTCCCAGGCCAGGCAAAGAGTCTACAGTCTGTGGAGCCGTCCGTGTGAGGCAGCTCAACTGTGGGGTTCATGGGCTCAGTGCACACTCTTCTGCTGGTGGTTTCCATTTAGTGTGCTTCTCAAGTCTGTTTTCCTGTCCATTCTGAAGGAAAGCACTCTTGTCTGTTGTCTGCTTTCTTTTGCCTAGGCACTAATTGCTAAAAGAACTTTTATTGAGTTAAATCCCCAGTGAGGTAATGACTGAATCTCTTCCTCAACTGCTTCTCTGTTGGATTTATGGGGAGAGTTAGTGTGGTCCTTAGGAGCTTCAAGTTGTGAACTGGCCCAGCTCTCCCTTTGAGACAGATTCCTTCTGGGATGCTCTTTAGAATATAGGTGCTGACAGGATTCTGTCTGGGCCGTGGTGCAGTGCTCTGTGCAGAGCTGGGCTAGCTGATGCTTGGACTTTGTAACTTGCAGTGACTAAGTTTTGATCTGTGGTGTTCAGGCTGGGGTCTGTGCAGGCCAGAGGCTTTGTATCTAGAAGAAACGATACTAGAAGGCACAATATAGGCTTTCAGGAACTAGCTGTCTAAGAGACAGGTATAGAATGAAACCTGTACTGCAGGAATGATGTCCATTGGTCATGCTCTGGATGGTCATTCAACAGAAGCCATTGATGCATCTCTTGAAGCCTGGCATGCTGTCAGGCACCATAAAAGACTCCATTTGGAGTCAGCAACTTGAAACAGGAGAAAGCAAAATGTGCAACCAGCAAGTCCGCTTCATTTCTAAAAGTGACCCTGTCTATTGGAGGGAAGAGGAGGGAGTTTCTTGGTCGTGTGGGATCACAAAGCCTCAGATGCTTTTCCTTGGCTCATCGCTAAAGAGATTTCTGCCCTGCTTTAGTTATCTTTTGTTTTAGGTCCCTCTAGGATGGGGATTTTGGGTTTGTAGAGCAGAGCCTCTTACTTGATATTTTCTGGTTTCCAGGTTTAAATTGACACCTTGTGTTTTGTCTTTTGCAGGTTGGGTGGTCCAGACCCCTTGGATTATGTTAGCATGTACAGGAATATGGGGAGTCCTTCTGCCAACATCCCTGAGCACTGGCACTACATCAGCTTTGGCCTGAGCGATCTCTATGGTGACAGCAGAGTTCATGAGTGAGTGTATGCCACTGTCTTTCCTTGACCCTAAGCCTGTTTCTGAGGTTTTATTGGACATGTGTGATAATGTTGGTTTCATGAGGGTGACACTTTTCAGTGTCCTCTCTCTGCTTCTGCCTTCTGCTTGTGCTGGTCAGCTTGGAACTCTTTATGTAGTTCAAGCTGGTCTTGAACTGGTGGTCGAAGGGCTGCTTGTAGAGTTGCTTAGGTTGGTCTTGAACCTCTCTATCCTCCCATGCCAGCCTCCTGAGTGGCAGGGTTTGCAGATGTGTGCTGCCAAACTTGCACTCATCTTGCCTGCCTTGTCCACTTCATTATTAGCACTGATCTGCTTCTGTTCTCTGCCCTCTGTCTTTTAAAATCTTACCCTTTTGAGCCTGGAGAGACTCTCAGCCATGGCTCAAGTGGTTAAGAGCACTGGCTGCTCTTCTAGAGGACCCAGGTTCAATTCCTGGCACCCACATGGCAGCTCACAGTTGTCTATAACTCCATTTCTAGCAGAATCAGTGTCATCCTCTGGCCTCTGCAGGCAATAGACACATAACTGGTGCATAGACATACGTGCAGCCAGAATACCCATACACTAAATAATAGAATAATTAAACATTTTTCTTACTCTTCTCCTTGATTTCTTATTATAATCACCTAGTATATGTTTTAATTCCCAAACATATTATGATATCAAGCAAAATGTGATTAACTTAGTAATTACTCTTCCAGAATTACAATTAGAATAATTATAAAAGCTAACAACATTTTTTAAAATTACTGATTATACACCGGGTACTCTTCTAGTTATTTTATACATGTGTCACTAATGAATTTAGTTTTCAGCATAAAACTGTAAAGCTGGTAGATGATAACTTGTGCCCCACTTAGGAGCGAGGGAATAGAAACATGAAGAGCTTCTATGACTTAATATCATTTCTCAGCAGTGTGAGGGCCAGGATTGGTTGAATGATTGGGTGATTGATTCAGAGCCAAGATTTAGATGTTGATAGTCTGGGTCCTCAGGCATAGTAGCCAAGTGCTGCATCATGGAGCTTCATCTTCAGTTCAAATAGTCTATAGTCTGGGTTTTTTTGAGACAAGTTCTTACTATGTAGCCCCGACATGCCTGGAACTCACCATGTGAAAGTATTTAACAGAGCAACATGAGATATTTAGGACTACAACAGACGGGGGTTATTATCATCTTCATTAACACACCACCATCTCCAGAGTCGGTCTCTGCAGTCAAGACAGGTGGAGCCTTACGACTTTCTAGCTGGCCTATGCTAAGTACCCACTACCCAGAAAGAAGAACGATGGGGGAAGAGGCCTCCCTTGTTACTAGATTCTCTTGTTATTGCTGTTTTATGAATGAGGAAACTGAATTGCTCAAGCCTCACATCTAGGTTATAAAAAAACTGAAGTTTAATTTAGATTGAGTCCAGAGTTTGAACTCTTAAATTACTACACTGAGCTACAGTACTGAAAACAGTCTGGTACTGGCATAAGAACAGACAGGAGGACCAATGGAACTGAATTGAAGACCCGGATATCAATTCACACATCTTCGAACACCTGATATTTGATAAAGAAGCAAAAAATATCAAATGGAAAAAAGAGCATATTCAACAAGTGGTGCTGGCATAACTGGATATCAACATGTAGAAAAATGAAAATAGACCCAGATCTATCACCATGCACAAAACTCAAGTCCAAATGGATCAAAGACCTCAACATAAAGCCAGCCACACTGAACCTTATAGAAGAGAAAGTGGGAAGTACACTTGAACGCATTGGCACAGGGAACCCCTTCCTAAATAGAACCCCAGCAGCACAGACACTGAGAGAAACAATGAATAAATGGGACCTCCTGAAACTGAAAAGCTTCTGTAAAGCAAAGGACACTGTCAACAAGACAAAATGACAGCCTACAGAATGGGAAAAGATCTTCACTAACCCCACATCAGACAGAGGTCTGATCTCCAAAATGTACAAAGAACTCAAGAAATTGGACACCAAAAGAGCATGTAATTCAATAAAAAAAAAAATGGAGTACGGACCTAAACAGAGAACTCTTAACAGAGGAATCTCAAATGGCTGAAAGACACTTAAGGAAATGTTCAACATCCCTAGTCATCAGAGAAATGCAAATCAAAACAACTCTGAAATTCTATCTTATGCCTGTAAGAATGGCCAAGATCAAAAACACTGATGACAACTTATGCTGGAGAGGTTGTAGGGAAAAGGAAACACTCCTGCATTGCTGGTGGGAATGCAAGCTGGTACAACCCCTTTGGATGTCAGTGTGGCGATTTCTCAGAAAATTAGGAAACAACCTTCCTCAAGACCCAATAATACCACTTTTAGGTATATATACAAAGGATGCTCAATCGTGCCACAAGGACATGTGCTCAGCTATGTTCATAGCAGCTTTGTTTGTCATAGCCAGAACCTGGAAACAATCTAAATGCCCCTCGATTGAAGAATGGATAAAAAAATGTGGTACATTTACACAATGGAGTACTACACAGCAGAAAAAAATAGCGACAGCTTGAATTTTGCAGGAAAATGGATGGAGCTAGAAAGCAATATTTTGAGTGAGGTAACCCAGACCCAGAAAGACAATTATCACATGTACTCACTCATAGGTGGTTTATAAACATAAAGCAAAGAAAACCAGCCTACAGACCACAATCCCAGAGATCTTAGACAACATTACGGACACTAAGAGAGACTTACATAGATCTAATATACATGGGAAGTAGAAAGTATAAAAAGACACGATCTCCTGGGTAAATTGGGAGCATGGGGACCTTGGGGGAGGCTTGAAGGGGGGAGGGGAGAGACAGGGAGGGGAGCAGAGAAAAATGTAGGGCTCAATAAAAATCATGAAAAAAAAATTAGTGCACTGTACCGTACCGACTCCTTGCCCACAGGCCAGGCTAGCTTTCTCTAGCTTTTGTTGGGCTCAGCAGCCAGGCCTCCCCCTCTTCTCCAGCACATGGCAGGTAGTGTCTGTACCTGTCTTCACAGCCTTCAAAATGGATCAAGAGAAACCTTGGGAATAGACTTAATCTTGCTTGAGTTTTTGTTTTGTTTTGCTTGGTTTGTTTATTTTTATGTACATTGGTGTTTTTGCATGTATATCTGTGTGAGGGTGTAGGAGCCCCTGGAACTGGAATTACAGTTGTGAGCTGCCATGTGGGTGCTGGGAATTGAACCTGTATCCCTTGGAAGAGCAACCAGTATTTTTAACAACTGAGCCATCTCTCCAGCCTTGGGGACCCTGTTTCACAGTATTTGTAGTGGAGTTAAAATAATACAAAAATATATATATGAGGGAGTAACACAAGCACACACACACACAGGTTTGGGGAGCCAGAATCTTAATCTGTAGCTCAGGCTGTCCTAGATCTCACTGTAGTCAAGGCTGACCTATATCCTCTTGAGCTAGAGTTACAGGTGGGTGCTGGGACCCTAATTCAGTTTCTCTGGAAGAGCAGGAAGTGCTCTTAACAACCTTCAGAGAGTGCAGTGCGATGGTTTAGCAAGCAAAGGCCCCGGCTGCTGAGCCTGGTGACAGCCTGAGCCTGTTCCCCACCTGGAGCCCATGTGAGGCTGGAGGGAGAGGCCGGCTCACAGCTGTCCTCCGAGCTCCATTCTCGGCATGGCGCAAGGGCACGTTCATCCTCGTACACAGGCTTAGTTAGGGCTACCATGGGATGAAACACCGTGACCAAAAACAGCTTGGGGAGGAGAGGGTTTATTCAGCTTACATATCCTGAATCACAGTCTATTAAGGGAAACTAGAGTAAGAATCAAAACCAGGCAGGAACTGATGCAGAGTCCATGGCAGAATGCTTGCTCCTCATGGCAGCACCCAGCACTCAGCTCTACTAGACCAGGGTAGTACCACCCACTAAGGGCTGGACCTTCCCAGGTTAGTAACTAATTAAGAAGTGGCATACATCTTTAATCCCAGCACTCAAGAGGCCAGCCTGTTCTACATAATGAGTTTCAGGACAGCCAGGGCTATGTAAAGAGACCCTCTCTCAAAAAACAAAATAAAGATTTCTTTTTATTGTTGTTGTTGGTGGTGGTAGTGGTGGGGGGGGGGCACGTGTGTGCAGGTGCCCATGGCGGCTAGGAGAGGGATTTGGATCCCTTAGAGCTGGCATTACAGGCAGTTGTGAGCCATCTGATATGGACGGTTGTAGGAGGAGGGCCCAGCTAGCTTAGCCCCAAAATAACCACACAGAAATTGTATTAATTAAATCATTGCTTGGCCCATTAGCTCTAGCCTCTTATTGGCTAACTCTCACATCTTGATTAATAGAATTTTTTTTTTTTTTTTTTTTTTTTGGTTTTTCAAGACAGGGTTTCTCTATAGCTTTGGAGCCTGTCCTGGGACTCACTCTTGTAGACCAGGCTGGCTTCGAACTCATAGATCCACCTGTCTCTGCCTCCAGAGTGCTGAGATTAAAGGCATGTACCACCACCGCCCAGCTGATTAATAGAAATTTAAACCATTTCTATTAATCTGTATATCGCCACATGGCAGTGGCTTACTGGCAAAGATTCAGCATGTCTGACTCTGGTGGCAGCTCCATAGCATCTCTCTGACTCTGCCCTTCTTTCTCCCAGCATTCAGTTCTGTCTTCCCTGCCTACCTAAGTTCTGCCCTATCAACAGGCCAAGGCAGTTTCTTTATTAACCAATGAGAGCAACACAAAGACAGAAGGACCTCCTACACCAGATGGTGGGAATTGAACTAGGCTCCTCTTCTTTTTTTTTTTAAGATTTATTTATTTATTTATTATGTATACAACATTCTGCCTCCATGTATGCCCACATGCCAGAATAGGGCGCCAGATCTCATTACAGATGGTTGTGAGCCACCATGTGGTTTCTGGGAATTGAACTCAGGTCCTCTGGAAGAGCAGCCAGTGCTCTTAACCACTGAGCCATCTCTCCAGCCCAGCATCAAGCACTCTTAACCACTGAGCCATCTCTCCAGGTCCCCTCCCCACTATGAGGAATTATTACCTCTGAAGTATAGACACAGAAATTCAGAGGTGTTTGCTATGCAGGTGGTAAAGTAAAAGCCATATCTGGTGGCACCAAAGTCTGTTCTTGACCATGGTGTTGTCCTCCTTTCTCTGTGTTCCTACCATGTCTCTCCTAGCAGCCTTTCTCTTTTTTCCTCACAGCTTGTTGAGGATAGAGACGGGCATTTCCTCTTGCTCAGGGGAGTCCTGCTTGGTAACCCTAAGGTGAAGAACAAGTGACTGGCATGGCCGTTTCCACCCATGTTCTTTCCCACCTCACATTCACTAGAGGGAACAGGATGAGAACAATTGTTTGCATCAAAACTGCCTGCCATACAAGCATGAGGAGCTGAATTTGGTTCCCCAGCACCCACAAAAAAGCTGGGCACAGTGGTGCACACCTGTAATCTTCGCATTGGGCAGGTGGAGACAGGAAGGTGCCTGGAGCTCACTGGCTAGTCAGTCTTACTGTGTGGTGAGCTCCAGGCTCAGTGAGAGACCCTGTCTCAAAATATAAAATGGAGAGCAAGCAAGACTCCTAGCGTCAACCTGGAGTCTCCACACATGTGCACACCTCATGGACGTGTGCACATGCGCGCGCGCACACACACACACACACACACACACACACACACACACACACCACATGTATATTGCTATTTGGATGCTGAGGATTGTCCTCAGTCCTCTCACCCATGCTGGGTGCACACCCTACCACTGACCTACACATTAAGAGTCTAAAAACATAAAAATTATGTCATGAGATCACATGGTATTTTGACACATATATCAATTATGTAGTGTTTAAACAACTTCATATGTTTAATTTTTTTTAATGGTTAAAACATTCCAAATTGCATGGTGGTGTATGCCTTTAATCCCAGCACTCAGGAGGCAGAGGCAGGCGGATCTCCGTGAATTTTAGGCCAGCCTGGTCTACAAGAGCTAGTTCCAGGACAGTCACCAAAACTACAGAGAAATCCTGTCTTGAAAAATCAAAAACAAAACAAAACATTTCAAATCAGGGGCTGAAGAAATGGCTCAGTGGTTAAGAGCACCAACTCAACTGCTCTTCCAGAGAACCCAGGTTCAATTCCCAGCACCCACATGGCAGCTAACAACTATCTGTAACATCAAGATCTGACACCCTCATACAGACATACATGCAGGCAAAACACCAATGCAAATAAAATAAAAATAAGTTATGTTTTAAAAATTCCAAATCCTTTTTTTACCTTCCTGAAAAGTGCAGGACACTCCTGTTGTGCACGGTACCCATTGTGCAGTTGCTCCCTGTGTTTCTTGAACTTTGTCCCTTTAGTTGCTTGATCAGCTTCTCCCATTCTGCCCTTCCACTCTCCCTTTGGCCCCTGGTTAGCCACAGTTTCATTCCCCTTCCTGTGAGTGAGTGTATCAATGGGTTTGGGGGGTGTTTGTTTGTTTATTCTTTCCTGAGACAGGGTTTCTCTGTGTGTATCCTTGGCTGTCTTGGAACTGTAGATCTAGCTGGTCTTGAACTCATAGAGATCCACTTGACTCTGCCTCCTAAGGGCTAGCTTGTTTTTGTTCTTGACTTTTTTTTTTTTCCGAGACTATTTTTTTTTCTTTGTGTAATAGTCTTAACTGTCCTAGAACTCAATTATAGACCAGGCTGGCCTTGAACTCACAGAGATCCACCTGCCTCTGCCTCCCAAGTGCTAGGATTAAAGGTGCTCGCCACCATTGCCTGGTAATTTTTTTTTCTTATGTCTGGGTGTTTTGTATCCCCTGGAGGAACAGCCAATGCTCTTAACTGGTTGAGCCATCTGTCTAGCCCTTGGTGTTATGAAATAGGTTCTTATGTCCTTGCTTCAAATTTGGTGTGCTGCTGAGGATGACCTTGAACTTCTGATCCTCCTGCTTGCCCCACCCCACTTCTGGAGTTACAGCTGTGTGCTACCACAGCCAGGTTTATGTGGTGCTGGTCTGGAACCCCAAGGTTTGTGCATCCTAGGGAGACAGTACCAAAAGAGCCACACCCCAGCCCAAAAGATTTTGAAGAAGCTGTTTCTGAAGTTGAAAGATGATGTCGATCCTAGCTTGGAGCAGCAGGAGGGTTTTCCAGAAAGTGAGAGACTACCCACAATGCCTTCAGCCCTTTCCCAGTCCCCACACTTGGGAAGTGTCAGATATCTGCGCTTGTTAAGCCTGCAGCTCTGGCCATTTCCTTTGTGGACAGGCAGCTATGGATAGAGTGGGGAGATTTGCGGGGCTGTGAAAGCTGTAACATCAGTGCCCTTCTCTGAGGATTTCTGGTGGCTCCTGGGACCTCCAGAAACCCTCACTAGACAAAAAGTTCCAGAGGCCTGAGGAAGGCCTGCAAGGGTGGCTAGCTGAAGAGTGTGTTCATGAACGAAGGCGACTTCCCAGCGAGAGCCTGTGGGCAGTCATCTGCTGGATGTGTGTCCTGGACTGGTTCCAAAGACTGTCTTCATGTGGAATTGACCCAAATTTGTGGCCCTCTGGTTAGGGCCACACGTCATCACCATGGGAGAGGTAGTCTGTGCCCCACAAAGCTGGCTGGTTGACAGACATAGCGTGTTTAAGTGGGTTTGAGACTGTTCTGGCCTCACCTGAGGGCTATGGCTGTGGCTGGCAGGCTTCTGGTGGCTGCCTTGACTGAGGTGGTAGACAGCCTTCTTCCTTTCGTGCTCTTCACTGGACTCCGCACCACGTGAGTTATTTATTGAACGCTGGACGCTGGACACAGATTAACTTGTCCACTTGTTATTTAATGTGGACTCAGTCTCTGCAGGTGAGAAAGGTTAGCTTTTCTTTCTCAGAGCTTGCCTTACGGAAAGCTCTGAAGCATGCCTCATTATCTGCTGGGATCTCCAGGAGAAGCCCTGCATTTGCTGTGTGTGCATGTCTTGGCCTTGCCTCCCTGTGGACCTGAGCGTATCTCCCTCCCTGGAGTGCCTCACAAGACCACCTGCGGATGACAGTCCCCAGGATGGCCTGGTCCCCAGGATGGCCTGGTCCCCAGGATGGCCTGGTCCCCAGGATGGCCTGGTCCCCAGGATAGCCCAGATGCGTTCAGCAAACTGGAGGAAGAGCTTTGTGGGCTCAGTAGAGGGCAGGCCACTCGGAAGTCTCAGAGGTGCTTGGTTTCAGGATGACTGTGAACCTGGGACAATTTCTGCTAAGGCCAGGGATTCAGACTACCTGGGAAGAGTGGGAGGCCCTTTGACTTGGGCTGAATGGGGGTACAGATCATTACATTTAATGGGGGTGGGGTGTAGACACTTGTGTCCCGATGCATGTGTAGAGATTAGAGGACAATTTGCACGAGTTGGTTCTCTCTTCACCATGTGGGTCCCCGGACCAAACTCAGGTGGTCGGGCTTGATTGACATCAAGCACCTTAACCAGCAGCTCCATAGACCTCTTGTTTGTAATCGCTGTGTTGTTGAGTATCAGACCCAGGGCTTTGCGCATGCCGTCGGGCAGGCTCCCTAGAAACCCAGGCCCTAGGCTGAAGTTGTCAATGATGAGAATTCTGTTTTCCCTGTCCACCAGAAAAACATTGTGGCGTTGTGTGTGTGAAAGAGTGCATGTGTGGGTGTGTGTATGTGCACGTGTGCATGTTTGTGTGCGTGCATGTGTCTATGTGTGGGGTGTGTGTACACTTGCCTGTTTGCTCGTTGAGGAAGCTTGACTTTAGCTATCTTCTGTCACTCTCTGCCTTACTTCTTTGAGGCAGGATCTCTCACTGTGTCTTACTTAGGGTAACTATTGCTGTAGTGAAACACATGGCCAAAAGCATCTTGGGGAGGAAAGGGTTTATTTTCTTAATACTCCCTCATCACAGTTCATCATCAAAGGAATTCAGGGACCTGAACTCAAGCAGGGCAGGAACCTGGAGGCAGGAGCTAATGCAGAAGCCATGGAGGGGTGTTGCTTACTGGCTTGGCTTGCCCCTTACAGTTTGCTCAGCAGTTTTCTTATAGGAGCCAAGACTCCCAGCCCAGGGCTGGTCCCACCCATAATGGGCCGAACCCTCCTACATCAATCACTAATTAAGAAAATGCCCCATAGGCTTGCCTATTCTCAGATCTTATGGAGGCATTTTCTCAATTGAAGTTCCCTCCTCTCAGATGACTATAGCTTGTGTCGAGTTGACCAAAAAGCTAGCCAGGACATTCACTAAACCTGGAGTTTGCTATTTCGGTTACACTGGCTGGCCATTAGGCCCTCAGAATCCACTTGTTGCTGCCCTCATCCCCACTGGGGCTACAATCCTGTACCACTTGGCTCAACTTTTACATGGGTGACAATATGATCTGTGCTCTCAGGTTCTCATTGCATAGTGAGCCCTTTACCCACTGAGTCATCTCCCCAGCTTATTTATCAACATCTATATTTTTCCTGAGACAGGATCTCATGTAGTCCAGGCTGGCCTTGGAGCTTTATGCCTAGTTGGGTGGTGTTGATACATGCCTTTAACCCCAGCACTCAGGGTTCTGAAGAGATGGTTCAGTGGTTAAGAGAATGTACTTCGCTTGCAGAAGACCCAAGTTCATTTTCCAGCATCCACCTCTAGTGATTTTCAACACAACCATCTAATATAACTCCCAATGGTTTACCACACAACCTTCTGGTAACCTGAGTTTGAGCCTTGGAACCCATGTAAGGTGGAGAGAACTGACTCTGTGAAGTCGTCTTCCGACCTACACACACACACACACACACACACACGCACGCACGCACGCACGCACGCACGCACGCACGCGCGCGCGCAGTTATAGTAATAAAAAATTAGGTTCTGTGTCCTGCCCATAACTGCCCAAGGGGGAGCTTAGCTCCTGTCTCACCGGACTACTTTCATAGAGACCCCATGGATGAGGAAGTTTCTGGGTAGCAAAATGTGTATTCAGAATCCCGGTTTGTTAAGTGATTAGGGTAGTGGTTCTTGATCTGTGGGTCACGACCTCTTTGGGGTTGAACAACCCTTTCACAGAGGTCACATATCAGACATCCTGTGTATCAGATATTTACATTGCGATTCATAACAGTAGCAAAATTATACTTATGAAGTAGCAACAAAAATAACTTTATGGTTGGGGTCCCCATAATATGAGGAACTGTATTAAAGGGTCGCAAGCAGTAGAAAGGTTGAGAACCACTGGCTTAGAGGCTGGATAACAAAATGGGAAGCTGTGCCCTCAACCTAATTACTCCATATTAAGGGAAGCGGAGCATTCCTGTGGTTGGCTCCATTTTTTAAGTGCACTAGCAGAGGCAGGGTGGCTCTGCATCTGATGCCTGTAGGCACCATCACCTGTCAGCACCATCATGAGATACCACCAAAATAAAGTTGTGCACCTAAGTTCAGAGGCTTCTTTTCTTTTCCTTTTCCTATTGGTTTTTCAAGACAGGGTTTGTCTTTGTAGTCTTGGCTGTCCTGGAACTAACTCTGTAGACTAGGCTGGCCTTGAACTCATAGAGATCTGTCTCTGCCTCCCAAGTGCTGGGGTTAAAGGTGTACACCACCACTACCCAGAGTTAGTTTGCTTTCTTATATCATCCAGGACCACCTGACCAGGGGTGGAACTGCCCCAAATGGACTGAGTCCACCCACATCAATAATTAAATCAAGAAAAGCCCATAGCCTTTCATATAGGCCAGTCTGATGGGGGTAATTTTCTCAATTAAGGTCTGCAGAGTGAGTTCCAGCCCAGTCAGGGTTACACAGAGAAACTCTATCTCAAAAAACCAAGAGGGCTGGAGAGATGGCTCAGCGGTTAAGAGCACTCACTGCCTGCTCTTCCAAAGGTCCCGAGTTCAATTCCCAGCAACCACATGGTGGCTCACAACCATCTGTAATGAGATCTGGCACCCTCTTCTGGCCTGCAGGCATACATGGAGGCAGAATGTTGTATACATAATAAATAAATAAAATCTTAAAAAAAAAACCAAGAGAAAGAGAGAGAGGAGAGAGAAAGAAAACCAAAACCGAACAAGCCGGAAGAGCAAGCCATTAGAGTTCCTTCCTGACCTCTGCTCGCTTGCGTTCCTGCCCTGACTGCCCTTCCCGGCGGACTGTGAGTTGAAGGACACCATAAGCCCTGTCCTCCCTCCCCGAGTCCCTTTGGTCATAGTGTTTATCACAGCGATAGAAAACTCAGACATCCAGTTCTGGAACTGAACTTGGGTCATCTGGGGATTGAACTTGGACCACCAGTTTTGTGCAGGTGCCTTTGCCAAATGCTGAGCCTCCTCACTGATCTAGTCAATCTGTCTGTCTGCCTGCCTATCTAGCTATCCATCTATCCATCCACCTTCCTTTTTTTCCTTGGGGGTGGAGTACAACAGGGTCTCACTGTGAAGCTATGGCTGGTCTTGAACTCACAGAGATCCACCCACCTGCCTCTGCCTCCATATCACTGGGGTGAAAGGTGGCCCAGTTGTAACTCCTTTCTTTTTGTTTTTGTGTTTGTTTTTTGAGATAGGGTTTCTCTGTGTAACAGCCCTAGCTGTCCTGGAACTTGCTCTGTAGACCAGACTGGCCTCAGACTCACAGATCTCTGCCTTCCTCTGCTTTCCAAGTGCTGGGATTAAAGGTGTGTACCACCACTACCCGGCCTAGTTCCTATTTCTTAAGGACATCTTGTTTTTAGGTTTTGGTGACTTTTGAATGAAGCTGATATGAACACTGTTTTTTAGGTAGGTTTTTGTGTGAATATAGGGTTTCATTTTGTTTGGGGGACTGGGTATGCACACACTGAATTGTATGGTAAAAGTTTGTTTAGCTTTGTGAAAAACTGTCAAACTGTCTTCCAAAGTGACTGTATCATTTTGCATCCCATCCAGCAGTGAAGGGAGGGTTCCTGCTTCATGTCCTCACTGACATTGTGTTGTTTTTAGCCACTGAGTAGATGTGGGGTGGTAGCTGTTTTAATTGCAGTTCTCTGATGAGTTGTGGAGTTGACCATCTCATCCGCCACCTGTCCCTTCTCCCCTCTTCTCAAGCCCCACGTTCCTCTCTCACTTCCTGAATTCAGGAGTGAGTCCTATTTTCCTTTTGGTCTTTTTTTTGATACAGGGTCTTGTGTATCCCAAGCTGAGCTTAAACTCTCTGTGGCCAATGATGACCTTGAACTTTAGGTTGTTGTACCTCTATTTCTCAAATGCCACAACACTTGGCTCATGAGCTGCTGGGAGCAAACCTAGAGCTTTTTTCACACTAGGTAAACAGTCTGCCTCATGAGCTCCAGCTCTGCTTTGGTCCTTTCTGAGGCTGCTCAGTGAGTGAGCTCTCCTGTGTGAATGCTGGGAAGAAGGCCATCTTTGAAGCCTCAGGTCTCTGGGAGCTGGAGCTGGCTCATGAATTCTACGCTTTATATTCTTCATCGATAGAGAAAAAGCAACAAAAGATAGTTGACTCTGGGACACGCAGCCTCAGTCCAGAGGCCCCACGGTGCACTGAGTTGTGTCCTCTGTGCAGATGTAGAAAGACTGGTTGACAAATTTTCCCCCTCAGGTCCTATTGGGCATAACTTTGCCCTTGCTGAGAAATGACTGGACTGTGAGGTCCCAACATGATCTTAGACTCTCCCTGCCTTAATTGAACCATCACAAACCAGACAAAATCTACAACTTTCCTGATCTGACTTTTTCCTATTCCACCCATTGATGTCCAGCTTCTTTCATGTATGAAGAAAATAAGTCATTTTCTCAAAGTTAGAAATTTTTAAAAATATTTATTTATTATGTATACAACATTCTGCCTCCATGTATGCCTGCAGGCCAGAAGAGGGCGCCAGATCCCATTACAGATGGTTGTGAGCCACCATGTGGTTGCTGGGAATTGAACTCAGGTCCTCTGGAAGAACAGTCAATGCTCTTAACCACTGAGCCATCTCTCCAGCCCTCAAAGTTGGAAATTAAAGCAGGGAGGGAGGACTCATAATCCTTCTACCTTTTGTTTGTGATCCTTGATTCTGACCCTGTGAACAGTGGGCAGTGACTGCTGCCCAGCTCTGTGTGTCCCTCACGGGAACCTAACATCTTCCAGCTTTTCCCTGCCACTTGGCTAACCTGTCCTCTGTGTCTTCTAGAGTCTGAAAACACACATTTAACACACAGTTGTCTCTGCCTCTGCCCATTGCCATGTCACCTTGGCTACATTCATCTTTTCCCTCTGTGGCTCTTGGTGCGGAGTACTGGAGTTGGTGCCCACTTCTCAGCTAGTACTGACATCTTTTAAAATTTTAGCTCAGTTTTTTTTTTAAAGGACAATCTTAACTTTTTTTAAAAAATTTATTTATTATGTATATAGTGCTCTGGGCACCGGATCTCAGATCTCATTATAATGGGTGTGAGCCGTCATGTGGTTGCTGGGAATTGAACTCAGGACCTCCAGAACAGCAGTCAGTTCTCTTAACCTCTGAGCTATCTCTCCAGCCCTTAGATCAGTTTTATACATACATAAATTTATTTTTTTTGAAACAAGCTCTTATGTAGCCCAGGCTGGCTTCAGCTTACTCTGAAACCATGATTGTCCTTGATCTCCAGATGGTGTTAAAGATTTAAGCTACCATGCCTGACTTTTATTATTCTTTCTTTTTTTTTTTCTTTTTTTTAGATAAGCTTAGTTACATATCTGCTGTGATGGCTATTCTTGGTTGTCAAGGTGACTACATCTGAAATTAACTAAAACCCAAGCACTGGGCATACCTGTGAGGACTTTTTCCTAATTAAATCACTTAAAGTGGGAACACCGATCTTTAATCTGGATCTTTGAGGTGGGAAGACCCACCTCAACCTGGGCCATACCTGCTAGCAGCCTATGTACAGGACATGGAAGGAGGAGGCTGTTCTCGCTGGAGGTTCATTCCTTCACTGGTATTAGAGCCTACTTCTTCTTTTTTGATGTTTTGTTTTCTTTACTTAAAAGCAATTTATTTTGTGTGTATGCATTGATGTTTTGCCTGCATATATGTCTGTGTGAGGGTGTGGGGTCCCCTGGAACTGAGGTTACACATAGCTGTCAAGCTGCCATGTGGATGCTGGAAATTGAACCCAGGATTTCTGGAAGAGCAGCAATACTCCGAAGTGCTAAGCTATCTCTCCAGTGGTTCCCTAGAACCCACTTCTGTAGGGTTCTGGTGTGTACTGAAGACCAGCTGAGATATCTTGCCTCTTGGACTAAACAACTCTAGATTCTTGGACTTTGTTGGTAGACAGCCATTGTTAGACTAGCTGAACTATACCTAGTTAAGTCACTCTGATATCCCATACATACATACATACACACATACACACACACATATGCATACTTACATAGATTCATTCATTCTCTTAGTCCTGTTCTTCTAGAGAACCCTGGTTAATACACCCAGGCAGTCCTTGACCTTTAGTAATCCTCCCGCATCAGCCTCCTGAGTGCTAATATTACAGGCATGGTCTTCTGGCTCCTAGGATCTTTAAATAAAAACATAAACATACTTTCATGCGTGGTCGCAGCAGTCTTGATGATATGTTGATTGTGTCATGCGTGGTCGCAGCAGTCTTGATGATGTGTTGATTGTGTCGTTTCCCTTAGAAAGCTCAGTATTAGGCTGGACATGCTGGCATGACTGTAATCTCAGCACTTGGGAAGTAGAGAAGCAAAGATCACAAATTTGTAACCAGGTAGAACTTATCTTTAAATTAAAAATTTATAAATATGTGTGTCTCATGTATGTATGTGCACATGTGTGTGGGTGTCCACAGAGGCCAGAAGAGGGAAGTGGAGTTACAAGTTGTTGTGAGTGCCTGTCGTGGGCACTGGAGACTGAACTCTGATCCTCTATAAGAGCAGCAAGTGTTCTTAAGTTCTGAGCTGTCCTCAGGGTCGTTGTACCTGGAATACACAAAATATTCAGACATGAGTAAAAATGCTGAGATGCTCACAGACATGGGCACAAATGCCCATGGTAAGTTCCTCTGGTTGCTGAAATAAATGGGCTACATTTTAGGCCAGTTTTGTGAGACTTTCTATAGTACATAGAAAATCAACCAATGCAATACTTGGTGGTTGGGCTTAGAAGAAAGGATGACCCACTGCCAGTTCTGACACAGGTCTACCAGGTGTTGGGTAGGCAGACCCAACTGGTTTCCACCCAACATAAGTCCTGGGACATCTTTGGAGGGCTAGTTTTGTGATAATGAACAACATGCCCGGTCCTGCTCCTCACTGCCTGCCATTTGGCTGAAATGTACCTGTAGGAAGGTGGACTTGATACAACTTAGGTCCTCATGGTGCCTGACTGTCTCCTCTTATAGAGTTCTTGCCTTGGCTGTGGAAAAGGAATCAGAGGTTTAGAAATGCGGTCAACCTACATTTGAGGATAGGCCAGATGGCCGTTTGACAGTGAGGACTTTGGTTCATTCATAGCAGCTTCCTAGAAGGCGGAGCACACTGAGCTCCAGGCCTTTTGTGTGACCCTCAGTGGTCCTTCTCTCCCTCTCCTGGTCTTAGATTCAGGTCTTAGATTCAGCAAGACCACTCAAGTCAAAGAGCTGTTTGTGATTCCCAGAACAGACTTTAATGCTAGGAGCTCTGCCTCTTACCGCAGGCCTCTTCCAGTGTGAGGTCAGGAGCTCTGGCCACAGCTGTGAGAGGAAAGACTGCTGGAGAACGCAGTCTGCCTCAGCCTTTAGGCCCCTGCCTGGCTAGCTGGCTCGGCTTTCTGCTGGTTATAGAGAGGCCCCTAAGCCCCTCCAAAAGTTTGGCTGGATAGAGGGGAAACACTGAGTGCAAACTGACAGGTGACACAGTGGTGTGCCCAAATTCAGTCTCCTTCCTGCTCTAGCATTTCCAAGGTCAGGTTGCAGACACTGGATTCCCACCCTCCTGGCTCCAGTTTGGAAATTTTTCGTTCTTGTAACCAGGGGTTTTAAATAAAGGCCTTTGGAGTTAGATTTCTAGAAGCCTTGGCCATGTGGGCCTGTTAGTTTTATACTAGTTTTACAGGGACAATATATGTCATATGATATGTCATATGAGAGCACGTCATAAAGTCAGGCTCTGGACCATCTCTGCTCAGAACCATCCCCTGACTTCCCGTTGAGCAGTCAAGTAAAAGCCATTGGCCTTAGCAGCCTTCCAGGCCCAGCCCTCACTCCCCTGCGGTGCCCCTCCTGGTCCTCCTGCCCTTCCTCATCCTGCTCCCTGTTCTCAGCACTCTTCTGCCTCAAGGCCTTCCCACGGGCCTGCCCCCGACTCCTCACCTCCTTAGGCTATTCCTCAAATAGCCTTCTCTAGCCTCCTTTCTTTTCTTCTCTCTTCTCCTCCTTTTTCCTGTTTTTCACTATGTACAACAAGATGCCTTGAACTCACAGAGCTCCACCTTTCTCTGCCTCGGACGCTGGAATTGCCAGACATGCACCATACTGCCCAGCTTGGCGTCTGTTTAATTTGAGAACCTTGCACCTGTACGTGAAGCACCGTCCTCCTTTTCTTGACTAATTCTTTAAAACACGTAGTCATTGCCTTCTAACTTAGGGTGCTCATTCTCTCCCTCCCTGAGCGTGTTAATAAATATACATGAATCTACTTTATACACTGATGTTTCCTTGATGAATCCAGTATTCATTGGATGTTGAACAAGAACATTGGAGGCAGTTTTCATTCCACATGTTCAGCTCTTGCAGAAAAGCCCTCCGCCCCAGAGAGAATGTATCCCAGCACCAAGTCCAAGCACTGAGCTCAGGAGAGAGTGTTTCCTCCACTCAGACCCAACTGTGGAGTCCAGAAACACTCCAGGGCCAGGTCAAGTCTTATTCTGGGAGTAATGTGTGATGTGGGTTAAGAGGCCTAACTTGGCTTAGGGACTTAAACTTAGGTGAGGAACTCAGCACTGCACTCAGTGTGTGGGAGCTCTTGGTCTGTTCCGTGGATTTCCAGGGCGCATTATGGAATGGGCTTGTGCTCTGTTCAGTGCTGGGTACCCTGGAGAGTAAGGCAGGCAGGGTTCCTGCTCTCCCGAGTCTTAGGTTCTTAGGGAAGATGTGTAAATGTATTGATAATTTGAGAGTGCAGACCCTGGGTTCAGAATAGAGTGGGGGATGGAGTGTTGAGAGAATAACTGAGAATTAAGGTGAGCGGAGGAGAAGGCGCATTTTACAGTGAGACCAGTATCAGTTTGTGTGAAGCTTTGAGACCTTGGTGACAAGGTGACAGCCAGGGCTGCCTTAGGACACTGATCGTACTGTTCTGCAGTTGGTCCTCCCTGGAAGGCAAGGTGCTTAGCGTCCTGACCATCCAACTATGTGACAGACCTAGATAGTGGAGACGGCTGCTGCAGAGTCGAAGCAGGTGTGAGCTTGAGGCAGGCACTCTAGGGACAGAAGGGAGGCCGGTGTGGTCCTAGAGGAGGCCAGGGGACAGGGTGAGTATGCAGTCTGAAGGCAGTGTGAGAAGTGTGGTGGTTAGCACTGGAGAGATGGCTCAGGGGTTAAGAGCACTGGGGTGTAGTTCTTAGCATCTTTTTTTTTTTTGTTGTTTTTTGTT
Organism: Ondatra zibethicus; assembly: GCA_004026605.1. Taxonomy (NCBI): domain Eukaryota; kingdom Metazoa; phylum Chordata; class Mammalia; order Rodentia; family Cricetidae; genus Ondatra; species Ondatra zibethicus. The sequence continues at coordinate 235,043 of PVIU01000654.1, read as the reverse complement.
TTTCGAAACAGGGTTTCTCTGTGGCTTTGGAGCCTGTCCTGGAACTAGCTCTGTAGACCAGGCTGGTCTCGAACTCACAGAGATCTGCCTGCCTCTGCCTCTCGAGTGCTGGGATTAAAGGTGTGTGCCACCACCTCCCGGCAAGTTCTTAGCATCTTTATGACAGCCCACAGCCACCTCCAGTTCAAGAGGGTCTAACACCCTCTTCTGGCCTCCTTGGGTACCAGGCATCAACATGTTGTGCATACATACATTCAGGCAAAAAAAAAAAAAAAGAAAAGAAAAGAAAGAAAAAAGAAAAAAACCCAGTACTTGTAAAATAAAAATAAATAAAAGGTTCAAAAAAATGTGATAGCCAGGACCGGAAAGATGGCTCAGCAAGTAAGAGCAGTTGGTGCTTTTACGTAGAACCAGTTTTCAAATCCCAGCACTCACAGGTGGCTCACAACCATTCATATCCAGTTCCAGAGGATCCAGTGCCTTCTGACCTGCTCCAGCATTAGGTACATGTGTGCTGTGTATACATACATCCAAATAAAACACTCATCACACAAAAAAATTAGTCTTAAAAATATAATTAAAATAAACTTTCATTTTGAAAAAAGAATGTGGCAGTCAGAAAATGCATGGTTGGCTAATGGGGACACAGCTATGCTGTATGAATGCAAGAGTGGCATTTCAGGGAACTTGACCAGAGCTGGGGCTCTGCTCTAGTGTGAAGCGGAAGAATGGAGTTAGCGGATGGCTGTAAGGGTGGCTCAGACAGACAGAGGAAAGCTCCTGGCTCTTTAACAGTGCTTATCTTGTTTGTAGTTTGATGTCACGGTCTGATTGTCTCCTTGAAATGATGAGATTGTCATTACCACTTGGCATCGCTCAACTCTGACATAATGTACCCCATGAACAGCACACACAAAAGAACGGCTCTTGCCCTAGGGGCACTGAGATGCTGGAAAGATCATGTCCTTGGTCTTCTAAGGCACCTGGCTGCTCAAAGCCGGAGATAGTGGGTGGCTCTTCTGGCTCTTGCGCCAGCAAGGAGCTCTTGATTTATACACCTGAGTGCCGAGAGGCCCACTTCCCAAATCAGATTGTGACTTGCCATCATTGGTCTAGCTTGTCTTCTTAATTTTTAAAGGTTTTGTAAGGTTGTTGATTAAAGTCAGAATGAGGAATGGCAGCCGTCAGAGTTCTTTTACTTTATTTTATTATTATTTGGGGGGTGTGGTGAGACAAAGTTTCTCTTTGTAGCCCTGACTGTCCTGGAACTCTTTGTAGACCAGGCTAGCCTCAAACACACAGAGATCCGCCTGCTTCTGACTCCCAAGTGCTGAGATTAAAGGTGTGCACCACCACTACCTGGCCACTCACAGTTCTTTTAAGCTTGCCCAGCTAGTTTGGGATTCCTCTGGGTTTGAGCGCTGTCCTCTGGAGGTGGTTGTGGATGCAGGGAGCAAGTTCTAGCAGATCTTTCCACGGGGAAGGGCTGACTGAGCCTCCACTGCTCTGTGGGAAAGGGTCTGCTGATCCTGGCCTTTACTTAAATTCCACGCTCTTTGCTCCCTGAAAGCCCAGGACAGAGTTAAGCTCCTAAAGTATTGGGAGCAGGAAAGTTTGTCTGGCTAGATTCTTAGCTGAGTCTATCCTGGGAGCTACTGCTTTAAGCCTGAGGAATGCTGTGGGAACGTGGTCCTTGGCCCTGGCAAGGCATCTCGGGAAAGGGCTACTCCAGTGAGTCAGATGTGTGCTTTGGAGTCTGATTGGACAGGGAGTAGCAGACAGCAGGCATGTGAAGGGCAGAGCTGACAGTCTCTGCTCTCGGGGTGAGCGTGGTCTCTGTGCCCCTCTCCTATTCCTTCTCACCTTTTGCTGGGAACTGAACCCAGGACCCATGGCCCTAGGATGATGTTTTTTTCTTTCTTTCCTCCCTGACTCCTCTTTACCATCCCACCCTCCTTTTTTATTTTTTTTGTTTTTGAGGCTGGCGTTGTGTTTGTTATGTAGCTGAGGATGACCTCAAACTCCTGATCTTCCTGCCCTCACCTCCCCAAATACTAAAATTATAAGTTCTTGTTGCCTTTTTATAAAGGTTATAGAAAATGGTTTAATATAACTCAGAGTTTTAAAGAAGTCTTAAATTCTAGAAGAATATTGCCATATAAGCATATCTAAAAATTTTTAGTTTTTTTTTTTTGCTAAGTTTTACTACCTAGTATAGTATTGTCACTAAACACTGTTTCCAAATGGCTAATGATGTTATCAGTAATTTTGAATAGTTCAGCATGAAAACATCCCCTCTGCTTACATTTATTCAGTAGTTATTTACAGAATTCCAGCATAGAACACAGTAGTGGTCACGAAGTCTCAGGACATCTGGGGAGGTAGCAATGCATACATTTAATCCCGGCACTTGGGAGGCAAAGGCAGGCAGATTAGAGTGAGTTCCAGGCCAGCTAAAGTTACACAGAGAAAGCCTGTCTCTTGGGAAAAAAAAAAAAAGTCTCAAGCCAAGTTCGAAGTCTTTGGGAGGAATCCACAGCCAGGAAACTGGACAAAGCTGGTAGACTCTGGCCAGTGGTTCTTGAATGGCTGTGTCCACGAGTCCAGGAGTTAAAACTTGAGGTGTGAGGGGGTGGGAACAGGTGGTTCCGAGCTGACTCTAAGCTCTCCTAGGGGGCTGGAGAGATGGCTCAGTGGTTAAGAGCACCGACTGCTCTTCCAGAGGACCCGGGTTCAATTCCCAGCACCCACATGGCTGCTCACAACTGTCTGAAGATCCAGTGGCAGGGGATCTGAGACCTTCACACCAATGCACATAAAATAAAGTTAAATAAACCATAAAAATATTTTTTAAAAAAGAAAAAGATGCTCTCCTGCCTGAGGTTGGCAGTCTGTGGAGAATGTACTTATTCCAGTGTGCAGATAGGAAACTGGGGCACAGGAGGGTTAATTTGCTCTTGGGTCACCCAGAAGGTACCTGAGGCGATGGCATCAGTTCAGTTGGCCTTTACAGCCTGTCTTTGTGCTGTTTCACTCTTTATGCTAGCCTTTTACTGGGCTCCTGGGGTGGTGCAGCTTCGGAGTCCACCCTGGGCATCCGAGGGCGAAGGAAGCTGACACTGAACTGTCAGGTGATGCCCCTCAGTGTCCATTCTACCTCAGTCATCTGTGTGTGCGTGTGTGTTCACATGCATATCACAGTACATGTGTGGAAGTCAGAGCAACTTATGGGAGTCAGATCTCTGCAGCATGTGGGGCCAGGGATGGAACTCGGGTCATCAGATTTGGTGGCGAGTGCCTGTAGTGACTCATCTCATTGACCCCTTATTTTGACTTTTGAGATAGGAGCCTACACATAGCCCTGGATGACCTTGAACTCAAGATTCTCCCTCCTTAGCCTTCTAAGTGCTAGGATATGGTGTGCACCATTGCCCTCAGTCTTTATTTTTCTGAGACTCATCGTCCTGCATCCAACTACAGGTATTTTTGATAACTTTTGTTAGCTTTTGCTTCATGGATTTTTAAATTTTTTGTTTTTTAATTTTATTGATTTTTTAAAAAAGATTTATTTATTTATTATGTGTACAGTATTCTCAATATTCTGTCTGCATGTATGCCTGCAGGCCAGAAGAGGGCACCAGATCTCATTACAGATGGTTGTGAGCCACCATGTGGTTGCTGGGAATTGAACTCAGGACCTTTGGAAGAGCAGGCAGTGCTCTTAACCACTGAGCCATCTCTCCAGCCCAATTTTATTGATTTTTATTGAGCTCTACATTTTTCTTTGTTCCCCTCCCTGCCTCTCCCCTTCCATTAAACCCTCTCCTAAGGTCTCCATGTTCCCAATTTACTCAGGAGATCTTGTCTTTTTCTACTTCCCATGAAGATTAGATCTATGTATGTCTCTCTTAGTGTCCTCATTGTTGTCTAGGTTCTCTGGGATTGTGATTTGTAGGCTGTTTTTTTATGTTTAAAAACCACCTATGAGTGGGTACATGTGATAATTGTCTTTCTGTGTCTGGGTTACCTCACTCAAAATGATGTTTTCTAGCTCCAACCATTTGCCTGCAAAATTCAAGATGTTATTATTTTCTGCTGTGTAGAACTCCATTGTATAAATATACTACATTTTCCTCATCCATTTTTTCGGTCGAGGGGAATTTAGGTTGTTTCCAGTTTCTGGCTATGACAAACAAAGCTGCTATGAACATAGTTGAGCACATATCCTTGTGGCATGATTGAACATCTTTTGGATGTAACCAAAAGTAGTATTACTGGGTCTTGAGGAAGGTTGTTTCCTAATTTTCTGAGAAATCGCCACACTTACATCCGTAGGGGTTGTACCAGCTTGCATTCCACCAGCAATGTAGAAGTGTTCCCTTTTCCCCACAACCTCTCCAGCATAAGTTGTCATCAGTGTTTTTGATCTTGGCCATTCTTACAGGTGTAAGATGGAATCTCAGAGTTGTTTTGATTTGCATTTCTCTGATGACTAAGGATGTTGAACATTTCCTTAAGTGTCTTTCAGCCATTTGAGATTCCTCTGTTGAGAGTTCTCTGTTTAAGTCTGTACCCCATTTTTTATTGGGTTATTTGTTCTTTTGATGACCACTTTCTTGAGTTCTTTGTATATTTTGGAGATCAGACCTCTGTCTGATCTGGGGTTGGTGAAGATCTTTTCCCTTTCTGTAGGCTGTCATTTTGTCTTGTTGACCTTGTCCTTTGCTTTACAGAAGCTTTTCAGTTTCAGGAGGTCCCATTTATTAATTGTTTTTTTTTGTTTTTTTTTTAAATATTTATTTATTTATTATGTATACAATATTCTGTCTGTGTGTAGGCCTGCAGGCCAGAAGAGGGCACCAGACCCCATTACAGATGGTTGTGAGCCACCATGTGGTTGCTGGGAATTGAACTCAGGACCTTTGGAAGAGCAGGCAATGCTCTTAACCTCTGAGCCATCTCTCCAGCCCCCCATTTATTAATTGTTTCTCTCAGTATCTGTGCTACTGGGGTTATATTTAGGAAGTGGTCTCCTGTGCCAATGCGTTCAAGTGTACTTCCCACTTTCTCTTCTGTGAGGTTCAGTGTGGCTGGCTTTTTGTTGAGGTCTTTGATCTATTTGGACTTGAGTTTTGTGCATGGCGATAGATATGGGTTTATTTTCATTCTTTTACGTGTTGATATCCAGTTATGCCAGCACCATTTGTTAAATATGCTTTCTTTTTTCCATTTGATATTTTTTTGCTTCTTAGTCAAATATCAGGTGTTCGAAGGTGTATAGATTAATATCCGGGTCTTCAATTCAGTTCCATTGGTTCTCCTGTCTGTTTTTATGCCAGTACCAGGCTGTTTTCAGTACTGTAGCTCTGTAGTAGAGTTTGAAGTCAAGGATTGTGATGCCTCCAGAAGTTCTTTTATTGTACAGGATTGTTTTGGCTATCCTGGGTTTTTTGCTTTTCCATATGAAGTTGAGTACCCTTCTTTCGAGGTCTGTGAAGAATTTTGCTGGGATTTTGATGGGTATTGCATTGAATCTGTAGATTGTTTTTGGTAAGATTGCCATTTTTACTATGTTAATTCTACCTACCCAAGAGCATGGAAGATTTCACTTTCTGGTGTCTTCTTCAATTTCTTTCTTCAAAGATTTAAAGTTCTTGTCATACAAGTCTTCCACTTGTTTGGTTAGAGTTACTCCGAGGTATTTTACACCATTTGCGGCTATTGTGAAGGGCAGTGATTCTCTGATTTCTTCCTCAGCCCATTCATCATGGGTACAGGAGGGCTACTGGTTTTTTTGAGTTAATCTTGTATTCTTCTACATTACTGAAAGTGTTTATGAGTGGTAGAATTTTTGGAGTCGCTTGTGTAAACTATCATATCCTCACGCCCAGACCTGCCTAGTTCCTCAGAGGTCCTAGACTCACGCCCAGACCTGCCTAGTTCCTCAGAGGTCCTAGACTCACGCCCAGACCCACAAGGGGTTCTGGCTCAGGTCTACTCCCTCGAAGGTCCCAGATTCAAACCTGGACCCACAGCGGTCTCTGGCTCTGGTCCACTCCCTCAGCAGTTGCTCCCCTGTACCTGCTCCTGTGGAGTTTACTGCCTCAGGCCTGCTCTGGCCCAGGTTGCTGGCTCTGTCCTACTAAAAATATGGAATGTTTTACAAATTTGTGTGTCATCATTGTGCAGGGGCCATGCTAATCTTCTCTTTATTGTTCCAATTTTAGTATATGTGCTGCTGAAGTGAGCACTTAATTTGTTTTAATGCCCATTCACTTTTGGTAAAATATTCATGATATGAATTGTCATTGCCACCATGTTTAGGTATAGTTTAATAAAATTAGGTTTTTGCATTAGTGCACAGCCATTACCACCTTCAGTTCCTAGAACATTTTGGTCTTCCCAGTTGAAACTAGACCTATTCAAAATAATAGTTCTCATTCTTCATGTCTCCCTGCTGTGGGACTCCTTCAGCCAATGGCCTTTGGGATGCTAGCCCAAAATCCCACATCATCTCCCAACATCTAGAAGCCACAGTTCTATTTTGTGTCTAACTATTCCAGTTGCCCCATCTAAGTGGATGCTTGCAGGGTTGCTCCTTTGTGTTGAGCTTATTTCACTTAGCATGATGTCTTCAAGATTCACTCATATTGTCAGATGTGTGTGTGTGTGTTTGCTTGTGTTTGAGACGGGGTTTTCTACAACTCAGGCTGGCCTCAATAATCACTATATAACTGAGGGTGGTCTTGAATTGTTGATACTCCTGCCTCCATCTCCCAAATTCTGGGAATATGGGAATATGGCATTACATCCTGTTTGAAGGCTGAATAGTTGACTGTTTCGTATCTGCACATTTTTCCATTTATTCGCCTTGGCAGTAGGCTTTTGGATTGCCTCTACTGTTTGTGACTCTCCCAGCACTGTTGTGAATAATGCTGCTGTAAACAAGGGTTTTCAAGACCCTGTTTTCAGGCTTTTGTATAGATAACCCAGACGTGAAATTCCTGCCTCATTGCAGTAATTGTTTCAGTTTTTGAAAACAGCCATGTTTCTATAGCAGCTGCATTGCCACCAGGCATGCCCAGATGTTCCTCTTTTGTGACGATTTGACTTGATGAGGCGTCATTTACATTTGTACCGTAGAGGCTCTAGTGTATGGGTTGGGTGTCACCTGGTTCCACCTCGCCAAGTAGAGGCACAGAGGGCCCTTTGCTACTCGGAGTTCACACAGATCAGTCTGTTTCCTGCTAGCCTGCCTTTAGTCATGGTGGCGTCCTAATGAAGCACCAGAAACTTCTATAAGCCTGTACTTATAGAACACTGGGATTTTTTTTTTTTATAAATACTACTGGATATGTTTATGCCAAAGGCTTTTTTCCAAATACAAGATTATTCCCTTCTGGTGAGTTCCCAGAACTAGTGAGTGCTACTGTAGATAATAGCTGATTTGGCAGAAAGGGTCTCAGCGGGGCTGTGAGGGCTCAGCGGCTAAGGCAGCACCTGAAAGCCTGACGGCCTGGGTTTGCTCTCCTGGGCCGCGCGGCAGGAGGAGAGAAGCAGCTCCTGCAGATGTTCTTTGATGGCTACATTTGTGCCAGGGCATGCAGTTCCTTGATGTCCCCATACATATGCGCACACACACACACACACACACACACACACAGAGTGAATAAATCTTTTGTTTGTTTGTTCTGAGACACAGTTTCTTTGTTTAGCTCTGACTGTGGAGCCTTCTAGATAGACTAGGCTGGTCTTGAACTTACAGAGATCTGCCTGCCTCTGCCTCTAGTACTGGGATTTAAGGTGTGTGCCATCACTGCCCAGCTTGTGAAAAAATAGTTATGCCTACATAGGAAACTTGCTGTGAATGGCAGTTCCAGGATTAGAGCTTGTCTGGCTGAGTCTGTGGAGAGTGTGAGGCCCAGAACATTATGATGCACTACTACAGACTTCATAGACACTGACACGTAGGCCACACTCAGTCTCCAAAAACCATTTTCTTCAATAATTAATTAACCTTAAATTACTGTAACATTTTTACTTTATAAACTTTTTTGCATATGTATATGATGTGGGTACATAAGTATGTGTGAGTTAGGGAGGCATGAATGTGTGTGTGAGAGAGAGGAGAGAGAGAACGTCGCATTGCTCTCATATTTCATCCTAGAAGACATGGAAGACAGCTGTTCCTTTGGAGTGGGTCCATTCTCTGGTTAGGCAAACCCTCTTTGGCAGGAGAAACCTTTGTATGAAGTGGTCCAGACCAAGCCAGTCCCCTTCAGGGAACTTTAAACACCGAATGATTTTGTTGCTTGGCTGTTATTGCCTAGACAGCCTTCTTTGAAAAAGAAATCTGACAGGCCCAAGTCATGTGTTTATCCTAAGGCTGGGCCACTCCAAACTCATGTTTCAGAGTGTTGAGGTTGTGTCCAGCCATCCTGGTGGGTGGTAATCAAATACAGGTGGGAACCATCTGGCTGGCTCTGCCCCTCCTCCTCAGCCAAGTGAGAGCTGGCCTGCCCACCACAGAGCTGGCTTAGAAAGCACCCTGTGTGGAGACAGATGGTGTGCACATGTGTGTGTGTGCATGAATGCACACTCCTACATGTGTGTGCATAGAGTTCTCCTCAGTGAGGAGATGTGGTGTGAGTGCAAATGTCACAGTGACTTCTCTCTCTGTGCCCGCGGATTCTCGTCCTTGTGCGGTCTATAACGCATATGTTCCTTTTAGTCTGTTTCTCAAGGTTTTGTGGTTAGAAATCATGTATTTTCCTTGGCCCAAGATGAAAGCCCTGGAACAATGGTCTAATGCATTTTACAAAGCTGTCTTTAATGGGTGGCTGCCTGAAATCTTCCTTTTGCCCTAGTGACCCATGTCCCTGTGTAGAGTTTTGTTTAGTTGTTGATTTTTGAGACAGGGTCTCACTGTGTAGCTCTGGCTAGCCTAGAACTCACTGTGTAAACCAGCTGGCCTCGAGTTTACCTGCCTCTGCCTCTTCAGTGCTAGGATTAAAGGCTGCTCACCACCATGCCCCAGCCTTTTACAGAGCTTTAAAGTCAATCTCATAGAGCTCTGGATTTCCACACTCTTCCAAACCTGCGGCCTCTGGGAGGCAGCTTGCTTCCTTAATGTAGCTGTTCCCACAGACTCTGTGCAGACTTGACCCAACAGAGTAATTCATCAAGGAAACAAATAGTCTAAATAGTGTCACTTTAAGCAGTTTCTAGCCTTGTCCCCAGGAATCCATGTGTGCCTTCTAAATAGATTCCACTTCCCACCTGGAAACCAGAAAAACAAGCAGCCCGCGAACGCATCTCCTTAGATGCAGTTGCAAGTGACTGCAACCATTTCTAAGGATGTGTTTTCAGTCAGAAGGCCATTGCTCCTCAGAGGTGCTCTCTCATGGAATGGTGCCTGGAGGCTGATCTGCTGAGCACACAAAGCAAAAGCTGGGACTCCAGACTTCTGCCCAGTCTCCCATGCTAGCCTCTTGGAGACGTTGACAAAAGAAGATGCTCTGAGGGGTTCCAAGGTTGGACACTGATGGTATCTTCAGCTCTCAAGATGTAGAAGGAAGGTGTTGGCTGTCATTTTAGTTTATGGCTTGAGTTTACATGTGTATAATCATTGTGGTTCATGTTTGTACAAGATATAATTACTGAAAATTACATGATGAACATATTTTAAGTCTTAACCCTTCTCATCCTGGCAAGCTTTGTGGAGCTTTTGGGGACTCCTCCTTAGATACCTTCCTCACCTGAGGAGGTGTGGCACCCCCCCCCAACCAAGTTCTGCTCTTGAGTAGACATCGCTGCCCTCTCTGGTAGTAACCTGTCCTAGGGACTCCCCCTGAGACTTGCACTATTGTCCTTTGGGGTTCAGTGACTGAGGGATGCTCATGGGAGGTTAGAGAAGGTGGCACTCACTGATAGGTGTGGGGACTGACCTTCGGAAGAGAGTGGGACCTGTCTACGGTGCTGACTTAGGAAGCCACTCAGTATAGCTAGGCCTGGTGTCCCTGGAGGTGGAGTGGAAGAAGGCCATGTCTTCCCAGAGCACATAGGCACACTGTTGGATCATAGGACATGTATCCTTAGCAAACTCAGTGGGTACTCATTAGCAGTCTGAATAAGAGAGGAGCTAAGGAAGATTTTCAGTAGGGTTTCTTCTATCATATAAAAGGAATGTCCTAGAACCACAAAATCTGGAACTTATAACTCAAGAGTTCCAGTGTAGGAGTTTGGCTGGGCTGACATCGTACATGTATACCCGCGGCTCACTGGAGGGTAAAGCAGGCTTTGGAGAGACTTCTTCACCCTGGCATTCTCTTTGAGTTGAGGAAATCTTGTGAAGGCCACCACACAAAGACTGTAGAACTTTATCCTGTGCTAATTAAACTGAAAATGTTTTTCTCCTTTCAGGTTTACAGGAACAGACGGACCAAGTGGTTTTGGCTTTGAATTGACGTTTCGTCTGAAGAGAGAAACTGGAGAGTCTGCCCCACCAACATGGCCAGCAGAGCTGATGCAGGGCCTGGCTCGATATGTCTTCCAGTCAGGTAATAGCCCAGAGGCTGCTGCTGTTCTGGTCCTGTGACCGTCAGTCTGGTGGGTGTTGAAAGCTTGCAGGTGTATTTTGATGTCTGCAGAGTCCTTTCGTGGGTGGGGAACTATGTGGACCCAAGCAGAGTCTGTGCCCTCAGGCTTTGTTGCTGTCTGTCATAACTAGCCTGTTCCCTGTGCCCAGTGGCCTGACTGTCTCCATGTCTGTTTCGAGGCCTCAGGCACGTAGGCTAATCTTGGCTCAGCCTGGGAGAATGATAGAGACTGGAACTTGTTACTTTCCCTCACAGGGTGGAGGGATGCTAAAATCAGAATCGAGTTAGATTATTCAAATACCCTCTAAAAGATTGTCCTTTGCTCCTAGTGCCCACCGGGGACTGCTGCAATGGATCTTGGGTAAAGTCTTTGTGCTGGGAATGTTCTTACTTTTTAGCTCATTCTGCCAGCACCCTTCAGCCTATGAAGGCTTCATAGCTACAGAGTATCTCTCTGTGGCTAGTTATGTGACCTAGGTTTTTATCTTTGGTTTGGTGTATGGCCTCCTTCCCTCTCCATCCTTTCCTCACTATACATAATGGCCTTGACGAGCTTGAAATGACACTTCCCTAGCTTACAAGAGTTAGGATTACAGGTGAGAGAGAGAGAATGTAAGATGTAGGATTGAAGCTGGGTCTTATACATAAAGGCAAGTGCTCTGAAACTGACCTATATCCAGCATACGTTATTTATTTTGAGACAGGGTCTCATTAAGTTGTCCAAGCTGACCTTGAACTCACTCTTTAGCCCAATTCAGGCCTGACCCATCAGGTCTAACTTTGAAAATAGGTTTGTCTTTGATGTAGAATTTGATCTGCTGTGGGAATGGGGGCTCTAAAGATGAGGTGGTACTCCACTGCTTGTTAAAACATTCATTTTTGCCCCTGCTTAGGGAAATGTAAAATAAATGTTATAAAATAATAATAATTTCTAATGTGAAATAATTTTAACATTATAATACAAATCAGATTTGTATTAGTGACTGTTTTATTTTGCCTTTTTTTGGTGGGGGCACAGAGAGTCTTTATATATAGTCCAAGTTGGCCTTGAACTCTCAATCCTCAAGTGGTTAAAAAGGATGTTGGGACTGGGGAAATGGCTCAGTAGGTAAAGGTGCTTGCTGCTGCCCTGACCACCTGAGTTGGATTCCTGGGATCCTTATGGTAGAAGGAGAGAACCAACTCTTTCAAGTTGTCCTCTGACCTCCTCATATATGCCAGGGCACACCAGGGCACATGTGCCCACACACATATACACAAATAAATGTAATTTTTTAAAAAAAGAGGAGCCTGCCGAGCCCCAGCTTGATCCATGAAACCCAGATAATGGAGAGAACCAGCTCCTCAAATTGTCCTCTGACTTCCACATGTGTCATGGCATGCACCTTCATCCTCAGACCTCCATGTGTGTGCCACAGCATATACCTTCATCCTCAGACCTCCACGTGTGTGCCATAGCATGCACCTTCATCCTCAGACCTCCACGTGTGTGCCACGGCATGCACCTTCATCCTCAGATCTCCACGTGTGTTCCACAGCATGCACCTTCATCCTCAGACCTCCATGTGTATGCCACAGCATATACCTTCGTCCTCAGACCTCCATATGTATGCCACAGCATGCACCTTCATCCTCAGACCTCCACGTGTGCCATGGCATGCACCTTCATCCTCAGACCTCCACGTGTGTGCCACAACATACACCTTCATCCTCAGACCTCCATGTGTGTGCCTTGGCGTGCGCCTTCATCCTCAGACCTCCACGTGTGTGCCACAGCATGCACCTTCATCCTCAGACCTCCACGTGTGTGCCATGGCATGCACCTTCATCCTCAGACCTCCACGTGTGTGCCACAGCATACACCTTCATCCTCAGACCTCCATGTGAGTGCCTTGGCATGCACCTTCATCCTCAGACCTCCACGTGTGTGCCACGGCATGCACCTTCATCCTCAGACCTCCACGTGTGTGCCATGGCATGCACTTTTATCCTCAGACCTCCACGTGTGTGCCACAGCATATACCTTCATCCTCAGACCTCCATGTGTGTGCCACATCATGCACCTTCATCCTCAGACCTCCATGTGTGTGCCACAGCATACATCCTCATCCTCAGACCTCCACGTGTGTGCCACAGCGTACGTCTTCATCCTCAGACCTCCACGTGTGTGCCATGGCATGCACCTTCATCCTCAGACCTCCATGTGTGTGCCACAGCATGCACCTTCATCCTCAGTAAATAAGTTGTTAGGAGACAGGAGCTCAAAGAATCGCTCTACAGATTATTTATTGATAGGAGGAAAAAGAGGGACTAGAGAGATGGCTTAGTGGTTGTTCTTACGGAGGACCTGGGTCCAGTTCCCATGGTAGCTCACAACCTTCTGTAACTCAAAGTTCCAGGGCATCCAACTCCTTTTCTAGCTTCCGTGGGCTTCTAGTCATGGATGTACAGACATACATGCTAGCAAAATACTCATATACATAAAACAAAAATAAATACATTTGAGAGAGAGACTCTTCTGACAAAGGTCTGAGCAGATGTCTCCACAGCTGAGATCAAGCTCTGCAGCCAAGTGGTGCTTTGTGTCTCTCTGTACGTGCTGTACGTGTGCATGCCAAGTATGAGAAGACAGCTGAAGAGTACTTTCCAAAAGATTGAACCTAGATCCAAGTAAGTTACAGCCAAACGTGGCCATACTGTGGGCCATTCCACAGTGCCGCTTCCTGGATTCTGCCCAGCTAGGACTGTCCCTAATTTAAGGAAACTTGGTGGTTTACATGCTGTGTTTGATCCTTGATTTAACCCTGGGAGAAAAAGGTCGTTTGTAAGATGGCTGGGAATATGTGAATGTGAACTGTCTGTTAGGAACTGTCACTGCAGCAATGACATTCCTCATGCGGCTGTGGTATTGTGGTTATATAGGACACTGTCTTCGTTCTGGAGAGACAAAGTTTGGAATGCCTATAGATAAATGCTAAATGATTCAGCAAAAAAGTAAGATATGTGGGAGAAAGCAAGCGTGAAGTGTTACTGTGATCAGGACGGAAGGGTATCTGGATATTCACATTATGCCTTCTAACTTCCCTATAGAAACAGAAATTTTTGTGGTTGTGGCCAAAATTGTGGCTCTTTCTTAAGTGTGTGTTGACAACTGTGTGTTCTCAAGTCCCTTCTGCACCAGTGGCCCCTCACAGCTTCTCCAGAGTAACTGCTGTCAGCTTTGCCTGCAGAGCACATCAAGCACTTCAGAACAACAGGGTGACTTTTCTCTCTCTCTCTTAAAAATGATTTATTTATTTATTATGTGTACAATATTCTGCTTGCAGCACTAGAAGAGGACCCCAGGTCTCATTACAGATGATTAAGAGCCACCATGTGGTTGTTGGGAACTGAACTTAGGACCTTTGGAAGAGCAGTGAGTGCTCTTAACCTCGGAGCCATCTTTCCAGCCCAACTTCACTTTTAAAGTATAATACCTACTTTTTATTTTCCAGATTTTCTATGACACCATTGTACTAGTTAAGTAATAGGTAAATCGGGTAGTGGTAGATCACACCTGTAATTCTGGCGCCAAGGAGACAGAGGTAGGGAGACTCTGAGCTGAAGGCCAGCTTGGGCTATATAGTGAAACTCTACCTCAAAACAAAACAAAATGAAACAAAGTAAATAGTTAATAAGTCTACATTAAGTTCTGTTTTGGAATTTGGCAGAGAGTAGTAAGTTATTGAAACACAGGAAAGTGATGAGAACACAATGGTCCCTGGTTGAGACTAAGGCTAATGGTAGTGAGGACAAGAGCTGAGCTGCTAGTGTACCTTGTGTGCCTCTGACACACAAAAGGTAGCACCTGGTATTGGTTTTTTGCTTTTGTTTTGTTTTATTTTGTGTTTAGAGACAAACTCTCTCTGTGTAACCTAGGCCCAGTACTTGACCTTCTTCTGCCTTAGTTTCTTGAGTGCTGGGCCACTATGCTCAGTTTAAGTACTTTTCTTTTTTTCTCTTTCATACTGGGGATGGATCTCAGGGCCATGTCAGCCTTACAGTTGCAGAAGACAACATCGAGAAGGTTAGTAACACATTCAAGATCACAGATCTCATAGGTGTGAAGGCAGGATTTGAGCCCAGGTAATAAATGAAGTACATTTTACCCCCGTATTGTGTTGACAGGAACTCTGTGGACATCTGGTCTACCTGATGTCACAGGCTGTACAATGAGAAATTTGAAAATCACCCATGTGGATAAATGCTGCTGGTTCACATGGCCACTCTGCTCTATGATGGCTCGCTCAGTGTTAGACAACACTAATGTCAGTAGGGTGACAGTCTGCAGTTCTTGGAAAATGGAGCTAGGTGAAAAAAAGCATTCATAAAATCTCCAAAATCCTCTTAAATATATATCTTTTATTTTTTAAAGCATTTGTGTTTGTTTCCGCAGCTACATGTGTGTGGAGGTTAGAGAACAACTTTGGTTATAGTTCTTCAGGAACTTTCTGCCGTATATGTTTGATAGCTTGTTTTTATTTTATTTGTATGTGTGAATGTCTGCATGTATGTGTACCACGTGTGTGACTGGTGCCTTCAGAGGCCAGAAGATGGTATCAGGAGTGACAGGATGTTGTAAGCCACCATGTCAGTGTTAGAAACCAAATCTGAGGGCTGGAGAGATGGCTCCGTGGTTAAGAGCACTGCCTGCTCTTCCAAAGGTCCTGAGTTCAATTCCCGGCAACCACATGGTGGCTCACAGCCATCTGTAATGAGGTCTGGTGCCCTCTTCTGGCCTGAAGACATACACACAGACAAATATTGTATACATAATAAAAAAAAAAAAAGAAACCAAATCTGAGTCCTATGTAAGAACAGCAAGTACTCGTAACTGCTGAGCCATTTCTAGAGCCCCCAGTTCATTGGTTGTGGCTCACAGGAGACTGCCTGGCCAGCAAGCCTGAGATCTGCCTGCCTCCTTCTTCAAGTGCTAGAATTGCAGGTATGTGCCACAGCAACCAGCCTTTTCTTTTAACTTTTTATTCATTAAAAAAAAAATCTGTGTACAAAGTGCATATGTATCTGTATAGTGTGATGAATTTTCACAAACTGAACAGACCCACATAACCAACACCCCAATCGAGAAATAGGCTGGTCCTCCAGACTCTCTGTGTGTGCCTGATGGTGTCACCACCGCTCTCCCTCCCTTAATTGCCAGCACCTTTATCCTCTCGTTTTTGTTGTCTGCCATATTTATTTGATCTTACAGGCCTGTGATCTTAAGACTGTATGGAGGGGCTGGAGAGATGGCTTAGAGGTTAAGAGCACTGGCTGCTCTTCCAAAGGTCCTGAGTTCAATTCCCAGCAACCACATGGTGGCTCACAATCATCTGTAATGGGGTCTGGTACCCTCTTCTGGCCTGAAGGCATACACACAGACAGAATATTGTATACATAATAAATAAATAAATAAATAAATAAATAAATAAATAAATATTTAAAAAAAAAGACTGTATGGAATCAGGAGGTGGTGGTGCACGCCTTTAATCCCAGCTCTTGGGAGGGAGAGACAGGTGGATCTCTGTGGAGTCAGTATGGTTTAGTGGGGCCGTAAAGTAAACATTGATGCAGAATCTCTCTAGTATGATTAGCTGCTCTTTAGATTGGATCTAGGCTGCTCAGGCTTTCAGAGTGGAACATTCTCGGCTTCAGAGAGAACCCCTCCTGTGGCTTGTAGTTATCTCTAACCCCTGTGTGGTATACCCTACAGGGTCTCACATGATCATAGTACACAGAATATGTGTTCTTTGCTTGATATGTTCACAGATATACCTACATGAATAAATGATATCAGAATTCCGTCTGATAGCTTTGCCTCTCTGTTCTGTCCACTCTAAACCCATTAAGTTCATACAGAGTGCTCTACCCTCTTCCCCACCTAGTTGCATGTGAAGACATGCTGAGCAGTATAGTCAAATGAGTGTTGAGACCTGCTTTTCTGGATTAAATATCAGGCAGATTTAGTGCCAGGTCAGTGGCAAGCAAAGGAAAGAGGAATGAACTCTGGTGTGTATAGCGCAGGGGGCAGCAATTGTCTTTACGGGGCCATCAGACCACAGTAGGCAGCCTCTGAAGTTTGCTCCAGAGTAGCTCAGATGGGCCCTTAACTCATCTCTGGCCAACCCACTGGAAGGTTTGCTGAGAGGTGGGAAGCTAAGCCAGAGCCAAAAGGCAGCAGAAACAAGTGTGGCCAGGGAAGGAGCTTCCATAGATGGCAAAGCCTTCTTCCTGACTTTATTTGGCTCGTGTAACAGGGACACACAGGGTTTCAGGTGTCGCTTGATCTGTGTACTCAGTGGTGCTGGGTTTTGGTGCCGTGTGTCTGTCTTGTATTACAGAATGGCCTTTATCAGTCAGGAATAATGATAACACTAATCCTCCTTCCAAGTTCTTAGTCTGCAGACCAGCAGGTGGAAGATTTTTTTTTTTTCTCCCAATGCTTCTATGTCAGTCCTGGGGAGGGTTTCAGATCAGTTCTGCCAGGGTCATTTGACTGCCGTTGTTGGTAGCAATGGTCCAAGTACAGCACTAGGATCTATATGTAAGGTCCCCCTCACCATTACTTCTAACTACAGAGAGTGGCAAGGGCATTCCTTAAGTAAGGAGTAACTGTTGGTAGAGAAAGTAGGTGTGGCTCTGGCTGACAGAATCAGTTGTTGATGGGGCGGTAGAGTGGTGGTGGTGTGCACTGGGAGGGAAGTCAGTCATCAGAAGAGGATTGGTTAGAGTGGGCACCCTTCGTTCTGTCTCCTTGCATCTTGATGTCCTGACAAGTGGGATGGGCACTCTGACTAGAGTGCCCGACGGGGACACTTTGTGCAGAATCAGCCAGAAGGGAGCTGATCCTGTCTGGGTTGGCTTTCATTCAACAATATGGCTGAGGACCTGTTCTCTGGCCTCTGCTCTGCCTTCCTCAGCACTTGGTCTGCCTTCTCAAACTGGCTCTCTCATATTCCAGGGATGGTTGCCATGGTTCGTTACACCTCAGGTCTACAAACAGTCTGATCAATGTCTTTCTTTTGAAGACAGGTCCGTAGTGTAGCACCATGAAGGGACTGGAACCTTCTATGCTGTCTGGCAAGAGAGCAAGCTGTTACAAAGCAAGGCTGGCCACACATTGGTCTCCTGCTCGTGCCGGTCTCTTCCTGCTTTTTCACCATTGTATTTGTTACTTTTCATGTTTCTGTGACAAAGTTCTTGACAGAAGCAGCTTGAGAGAGGAATGGTCTGTTTCAGCTTATGGTCTTCCAGAGGTTTATATACAAGAAAGCCAGAGCAGGAGCGTGTGGTGCCTTGTTGCCATCTTAACCTTAAAGGCCTGTTCCCAGCGTCCTGCTGCTACCAGCTGGGGACTAAGTATTCAGACACATGCCAAGGGGACATTCACTTTCAGGTAGCATTGCAGATGTGTGACAAACCTAGGAGCCCCTCACTGGAATTAGAACACTATGATGTTTGGAGCCTCCAACTGTCGGAATCTTGAGCCTAGTAAAACCTCTTTGTGTTATTAGGTTATCCAGCCTCAGGTATTTTGCTATAGCAACACAGAGAATAAGGCTGCAGGAAATAGGGCCCAGATGAACAGAATAGTATCTACTGCTCTTTTTTTTTTTTTTTTTTTTTTTTTTTTTTTTTTTTTTTTTTTTTTTTTTTTTTTTTTTTTCCGCTTTTCAAGATAGGGTTTCTCTGTGTAGCTTTGGAACCTGTCCTGGAACTCACTCTGTAGACCAGATTGGCCTTGGACTCATAGAGATCTTCCTGCCTCTGCCTCCCAGTGCTGGGATTAAAGTTGTGTGCCACACCGCCCAGTTTAGTGTCTACCACTCTTATCTAGAAAGCTGTAGGCCCTGCCTGGGATCCAAGGAACCTTGCCTACTAGTCAGGACCAGGGACAGTACAAAAGTGTCGTGAGGGAAGAGAACCTTCCAGTTGTAGGACAGGCAGCTGTCATTTCACCTGCTCCTGCAAATTTAGAGCCAAATCTAGCCTCTGGCAGAGTCCTTTGGAATGTCTGGAAGGTTTTCATGGTAGGCACATCAACACTCAGGAGCAGACATTTCAACCTCTGACTTCCCTATTTTGCAGTCAATTTCTCTTCCTTCCCATTCACTTTTAACTTTTTGATCAGTTTATTCTTTCTTCTTAGATGGCCAGTGACGGCTCTTCTTGCCCTGCCCTCTGGGTTTCATTAGGAAGAGGCCTCCCCACCCCCATGCCATCCTGTGCTGCAGGACTTGATTCCTGAGTTGTTCTGCAGGAGAGAGCATCTGCTCTCAGTTCAGCTGTGGGTGGGTCTTAGCCAAAAATTCCAGGCAACCTCACTTGAATTTTTAGGAAAAACACAGTCCCTACCCTTGTAATTGGCACAGCGGAAGTTCAATTGCCTTTGCCTGCTGCTGTTTAATGGCAACCCCGTGACAGTTCAGACTCAAATAGGGAGACAATGGCCATTCCAGCAGGGTGCTTTTCCTGAGCTGCCAGATCAGGGCAAGGGACCAATTGCACTGTCTGTGGTACTGACAGACTGGCACCACAGGGTTGGTTTTTAAACATTTCTTTTCTCTATTTATAAAAAAAATTTGCAGCAGCCAGGGCGAGGCATAAACACACCTGTAATCCCAGCACTTTGGTGGTGGAGGCAGAAGAATCATGAGTTTGAGATCATCCTTTGCTCTATAGTGAGTTCAAAGGCAGACTGGGCTACATGAAGTCTTACCTGAAAAGCAAAAACAAACCATAAATAGTTGTTTGCTGGGCAGTGGTAGTACACGCCTTTAATCCCAGCACTTGGGAGGCAAAGGCAGGTGGATCTCTAAGTTCAAGAACAGCCAGGGCTACACAGAGAGAAACCTTGTCTTGAAAAAAACAAATAAAAATAAAAATTGTTGATTTTAAAACTCAAACAGATATGGCGTTCAGAATTCTCTGAGGCTCAGCAGCCCCGTGCTTGTGCCTCCAAGACCATCTAATGAACCCTGCTTTGCGTGCTCTGGCCTCTTGAGCCTCCAAGGATCCAGAGGATGAGCTGTGGAGATGAGCAGTTTTTCCTCTTCGGCACTAGTTAACTTGTCTGCCTTCTATGTACCTGGGAGCTAAAGATGCTGGGAAGCCGAAGTGAAAGAAACAGGATCCATCCCAAGATGGAGACAGTGACTGGGAGATGAGCAAATGAGAACTAGATTCTGTAGACAGCCAAGGGGAGTGGTGGCAACTTTGAGGTCCCAGGGTCGGCGAAGGACAGACTGGAGGCAAGAAGGAAGAGAAAGCCATTTTTGGCAGAGAGAAAGGACATGTGTGAGCCCCTGGAGGAGGGAAAGAGCCTTCTTCAGCCAGCTGAGCTGGAGAAGAAAGGCCCAGGCTGCGTGGCTGGAGGTGCAGCCTAGATGGGAAAGCGCTGAGCCTTGAGGCAAGTCAGGACTGAGTCTGGATTTGATTCTGGGCAGTGGAAAGCTACAAATGCCTTTTAAGGAGAGAGGGCAAAGGAGGAGCTTGGAGAATGAAAACTTTGTTCCTTTTAGTAAGATGTGCTTGGATTTGAGGTACCCTGTTGTAGGAGGAGCGGGCTGCTTGTTGTCCCAGCCTGCTAGCTTACACCCGAAATAACCACACAGAAACTGTATTCATTTAAACACTGCCTGGCCCATTAGTTCTAGCCTCTTATTGGCTAACTCTCATATCTTGATTCAACCCATTTCTAATAATCGGTATGTCACCACAAGGTCGTGGCTTACTGGGGAAGATTCAGCATGTCTGACCTGGCAGCTCCATGGTGGCTCTCTGTCTCTGCTTTCTTCCTCCCAGAATTCAGTTCTGTCTCCTAAGTTCTACCCTATCAGGCCAAGCAGTTTCTTTATTGATTAACCAATGAAAGCAACACATAAACAAAAGGACCTCACCAGTACCTGCATTTTGGTTTGGAGTTTTTTGTTTTGTTTTGTTTGTTTTTTTGAGACAGGTTTCTCAGTGAAACAGTTCTGGCTGTTCTAGAACTTGCTCTGTAGACCAGGCTGGCCTCGAACTCAAAGAGATTGCCTGCCTCTGCACATTTTGGTTTTATTAAACATTTTCTTTTCTGTGTATGACTATTTTGCTACATTTGTAAGTGCATCATCTTGTGCATGCTGAGTACTCTAGGAGGCCAGCAGAAGTGTCAGGTCCTCTGGACTGAGTTACATATGGCTGCAAGCTGCCATGGGAGTGCTGGAAACAACCCAGGTCCTATGGAAGAGCAGCCAGTGCTCTTAACCACTAAGCCATCTCTCCAGCCTCTTCCTTGCCTTCGAGAGTGGTTCTTCCCCAGAAGGTGCTGATGCTGTTCAGCGTTAAAGCTGAGCCATCACCTGCCGATATCTTGCTCTGCCATCCTTGTCCTCGGGAACTTTAGCTCAGAGTCTGGCCCAGTAAGACATTGCCCTGCCACAGATGCCCAACCTCCCTGATAGCTTCCTAGCATCCCCATGTTGTGTGCATTACTGCCTGGGCCTCAAGGGAATTCTGAAAGGAGATGCTCTTACCCAGGAGAGCTAGAGCCCTCTGCTTCCTGATTTGGATAAGCTGCCCTTGTCGCCCCACTCAGCTAACCAAAGCCAAATGGGGCTGCCATCTTGCGTTAGCATCATTTTTCTTCCTTCTAGTCTTTTTGATTTTCCTGACATTTTTCCCCCTTTGGCTGATTTATCCTCTTTTCTGGTTGCTATGGATCTGTAAAATATTTTCCCTTTCATCTGTTAGTAATACTGACCAACTGCAAGTCAAAACACTTTCTCTGCATTTCCCAGGATTTTAGATTAATAGCTGAAAGATTGCATTCCTACCCACAGAAGGAAAACAGGTCAGTCCTCAAAAACGAGCCTGTGCTCCAAAGTCTAAGTGGTTTAGGCTGAACTAATAAATCTAAGCATTTTTAGGGAAGACAGAGCAGGATTGGTAAGTACAGCCCACAGGCCAAATTCTGCTGGCCACCTGCCCTGTACAGGAGACTGTCCCTTGCCCCTGCCATGCAGCTGCTCCGCTATGACAGCAGGGGTAAGTGGTTGAAGATGAGATGTAGCTCAGTGGTAGAGCACTTGTTTCACAAGTGTGAGGGCCTGGCTTCAAATCCTCATAAACAAACAAAAAATCATTACATGACCTGTGAAATACACAAATACTTAGTATCTGGCCGCTCTCCGGAAAGCCTGACTTTTCACTTGGAAAATGCCTTCCACTCTGATAATACCAAAGTGCAGAGGTGACTGCCTGGAGTCTGAGGTTGCAGAGACTCTGAGGATAGAATCATCTGAGCTGCCTTCTGCATCCCAGCCATTACCAAAGGGGCCCTGTAGCCTAGTGCTCAGCTAAGGAGGGAGGGAATGCACCTCTTGCTCGGCTGCTGCTGCTGCGGGGCTTGGGGCAAATTCCTCTGGCTTCCTGGGTCTGTATCCTCCTCGCAGGCCTGGGGAACCCCTTGGAGCTTTAGTACAAAGAAGCTGTTTACCAGACCTTAGCCTGGGATAATTTACCCTCAGGCTGGGTCTCTCTTCTCTGGTGTCCTGTGGAGTCTTAATTGCTTAACTGTCAGTCTGAATGTGGCTCCTTTGTTTATGTCACCTGCATTTTAGGGATGCTCCCAGCAGAGGGCACTGAAGACCACTGGCCAGAAGAAAGCATGGCTGGAGAGTTGGGGTGCTAGAGCCAGGTTTCCGACCACTCACGATAGGTTGATTTATTATTTAAATTCATTTTTGTCTGTTTGATTGGCTTTGATGATCCTGACCGTAGATTTAGTGAAGACTGAGGAATAATGTTGCAGAGCCCCAAGTGTCAGGCTTCCTGGGTTCAAATCCCAGGTCAACCAGGTGACATGCAGAGAACCTTAGGTCTGAGCCGTACTCCTCCCCCCCCCCCATGTTTCCTTAATCTGAGGAACACAGTTTTAGATATGGGCAACTCCTGGTGCACTGCCTGGCATACACACAGAAACAAATAATAGTGTTGTTGCTTATTTGGGTTTTTGAGACAGGGTCTCCTATAACACAGGCTGGCATCAAACTCACTGGGTAGTTAAAGATGATTTTGAGCTCCTGATCCCCTTGCCTCTGCCTCCTGAATGCTAGGATTACAAGTGTGTGTTACTGCACATACAGCTTGGAAACACTCTTTAAAGAGAAGTGGAAAGAAAGCCCAGTGCTGTAACTCGGTGGGTTCCGATTCTGCTAACAGTGTGTCCTCATCGTGGACATGTGAATGACTGGAGAGGGTAGTGAGTGATGTGTGGTGAGTCGCACTAGGAGTCATTGCTGCTTCCTTTCTTCTACCTGCCATATCGAAATTTTCTACAGAAATGAGATTTGTTATTGGAAAAAACAAGGACTGAAGAGATGGCTCAGAGGTTAAGAGCACTGACTGCTCCACACCTATGTGGTGACTCACAACTGTCTGTAACTCCAGTTCTTGGGGATGTTACACCCTCACACGGACATACATGTAGGCAAAACACCAATGCACATAAAAATAAATAAATTAAAATAACTTTTAAAAAAGAAAAGACAAACAGATAACATCAAAACAAAATCAAAGGGACAGCTGCTGGCCTGATCCTTTCTTCCAGCTCTCTCAGTAGGAAATGACTGGAACCTCTAAGCCAGTCACAGCCCTGCCTGAGATCCCTGGAAGTGGAGCCCACAGCTAATCAAGCCTTTCTATTGCCGTAGGGCCAGACCCGGTGGCAGGTGTGAGCCTGGCCCTCCAGGGTCCTCATGGGGCTCCAGCAGCATTTCTGACTTGTCATTAAGCCCTTTCCAGGAAACTCGAACCAGAGAGGAAGAAGGTGCTTGGTGCCCCTCCAGAGAAATAATGGCATACATGCTGTCCCAGCTACTCAGGCAGCCTAGGGAGTAGGATCACTTGAGCCCAGGAGTTCAAAGGCACTGAGACCAGCTTTACTCCACAGCCACTACAGGGGCCTTTTTCTGATTGGTGACAGTAGCCCTGGACAGCACATTCCTAGGGTGCCACTCTCTTCTGAGCTCCGGGCCCACCTACTCTAAGCAGACAAAATTCCTAAAGTGGTTTGCCAGGTTACGTGGTTCTGCACGTTTTGCAGTTTGGTGCCTATGCCCAGCTGTCCTTTAAGAAGGAACACACGAGCCTTGGCGCTGCTGTCCCCTGCTACTGCCGCACTCCCACCTGCAGGAGCCTGGGCTCCAAGGACATACTGTATCACCTCTAAAGTCCACAGGAGTCACAGGAGTCTGCCAAGTTTTAAGACTTCAAAGCTGGCTCCATCCCATTAAGAAAGTTCTCTGAGGCTGGAGACTTATAGGCTAAACATACTGGATCTCAACAAGCCATGCTTCCCACCCTGGTCCTGGCAAGGAGTCTGGCCAAAGCACCAATATTATCACTAGTATTCTTATTGCCTCTTCCTATAGTCAGGTCATACAGAATTGCTTATCCTTCCCCTCTTTCCTTTATCTGGAAGTACCAGGACCAGCGGTACAGATAGCTAGGATCTGGACTTTACGATACACCTTTGTATGCTGTCTGTGACCCCCAGCAGCCCCTCCTAGGCGCCATTTTCTACACAGCATGTTGGTAAAGGAGAGTGGATCCAGACAAGGGCTGCTTGCAGACTGGCATAGCTTCTCTGAGCTGTGCAGTGGGTGAAGGATGGCTAGAGAGGCAAGGATACTGGAGGTGTCCGTTTAAAGGAAGGGCCGGCGGAGTATGGGACTCTGACCCATAGCAGTGCTTAAAAACATCTGCGGTCTTGCTGTATGGCAAAGGGTTTGCATTTTTGTGTTTAAAAAAGAAAAAATGGGCTGGGCAGTGGCAGAGGCAGGCAGATCTCTTTAAATTCAAGGCCAGCTGCTCCCCACCCCCAATGGAATTTAACTAGAAAACTATTAGCTGCTTGTCAGGGCCTGGGAACATTTCCTTACGTGACTAAGCCTTAGGAGGCAGTAAGTAGATTCACCGTCTCAGACACTGCCCTGGTAAAGTCTGGGCAGTGTCCTGTGAGTGAAGCTGAGGCAAACAGATCTACCTTCCGCTCTCTTTTCTGTCTCTTCCCCGAAGAGGTAGCTTCTCCTCTCCTCTCCCCCCCTTTTTCTCTTTGTCTCTCTCTCTCCTCTTCCCCCTTCTCCCCTTTCCCCTCCATAACCTACTAAATAAACAATAACCACTTTCTCTGCATGGTGTGCCTATCCGTTTCCCATGGGGCTCCCTGCTTGGGACCCGCTGCCCCTTGTGGCCCTCGCCGCCCCTTAGGAGCTGTGCTGCAGCGTTTACCACAGTATGGACTTGCCTGATTTGGCTGTTTAGGTGACTGACCCAGTGGCTGTTTGGTTTTCTGGATTTTTATTTATCTTACTTATTTTGACAGGGGGTCTGTGCAACTAAGAGTGAGCTGAAACTCTCTGTACCTGACCTCGTGATCTTCCTGTTTCAGCCTCCTGAGTGCTAGAGTTATAGATGTGTGCCTTCACACCTAGCACAACCCAGCATTCTTTTCTTTTCTTTAGATTTTATTTTCAATTATGCGTGAGGCGGTGTGGGTAAGTGCACGTGAGTGCATGTGCCTTCAAAGGCCAGAGTCATCATCGGATCCTCCTATAGCTGGAGTTATAGGCAGGTGTGAACCTCCAGGTGTGGGTGCTGGGAATTGAACCCAGGTACTTGGGAAGGGTAGCCAGTGCTTTTAACCATTGAGCCATCTCTCCAGCCTTAGGCCTGGGTTTTTGTTGTTGTTTTGTTTTGTTTGGGATTTTGTTTGTTTTGAGACAAAATTTCTCTCTTTGTAGCTTTGGAGCCTGGAACTCGCTCTATAGACCAGGCTGACTTCAAACTCACAGAGATCTGCCTGCCTCTGCCTCCCGAGTACTGGGATTTAAGATGGGCACTGCCACTGCCCAGCTAGGGCTTGTATGTTTAATAGGCAGACAAAACATCTAGTGGATGAAATTCGTGGGGTTTTACTAGGAATAGCCATGGGCTGTGGCTAGGGGGATCTGTTAGCTCTTTTCAGCAGTGAGGAGATTGAGGTGTCCTGCCTGCCCCACGGGGAGTTCAGGAACCCAGGGTCTATCTCTGCTAGCCCTAGAGACTTACTTTGGGCACAGGCTTCTTGCTCTGACTGACAATTTCAGGTACTTAGCTTCCTGAACTATGAAAGGGATTTTTTTTTGTCCTCTCTCTGTAACTGTGGCTTTGAGCAAGAGAAAGGAGCCCAGAGAGTGAGAGGTTTTTGTTTTTTGTCTTTTTTTGTTTTGTTTTGTTTTTTTTGAGACGGGGTCTTTATTGTGTAACCTTGGCTAAACTGGAACTCATTTTGTAGACCAGGCTGGCCTCAAACTCAAAAGACCCACCTGCCCCTGTCTTTTAGCCACCATGCTTTGCCAAGCAAGAGGCGCTTCACAGCATTCCTAGGGAAACGACCGACCTTGTACCTCCCTTGGCTAGATTTCTCATCTTTCCCAGCTCCTTTTGATACCAGGCAAAACCTAGAAGGAATACCCTGTTTGTTTTGTCTTGCTTTTCTTTTGGTTTTGTAAGAGGGTCTCAATTTTCAGTCTTCCTGTGTCTGCCTCCTGAGTGCTGGGATTACAGTCTCGCACTCCTGCCCGTCCTTCTTGGTCACGTGAATTCATATTTATTTCTACTCAGAGTCTTTTTTTTTTTTTTTTTTTTTTTTTTTTTTTTTTTTTTTTTTTTTTTTTTTTGATTTTTCGAGACAGGGTTTCTCTGTGGCTTTGGAGCCTGTCCTGGAACTAGCTCTTGTAGACCAGGCTGGGCTCGAACTCACAGAGATCCGCCTGCCTCTGCCTCCCGAGTGCTGGTATTAAAGGCATGCGCCCACCACCGCCCGGCTCTCTACTCAGAGTCTTGCAATCACATTTAGCAAAATTAATATCAGACAGAACTAGTTGGGAACCACACTCAAATGAATTTTTCAAGTTTCAGAATTTTCGAAAGATCTGGTAGGGTTGGAAAAGGAAATTCTTTTACCACTTGAGCAGGTGGAAGAACTTTATAACAGGCTCCCACCTGCAGCAGCTCGGCTATGATGACTTGGCCCTTTAAACACAAAGCCCTTTGACCACACGAACTCCCAGAGATCCTCCTGCCTCTGCCTCCCAAGTGCTGAAATTAAAAGTGTACACCACCACCACCAGCATTGTTCTCTTTCCTGTTTTCCTTCCTTCCTTTTTTTTCTTTTTTGTTTTTGTTTGGTTGGGTTTTTTGTTTGTTTGTTTGTTTGTTTTTGTTTTTCGAGACAGGGTTTCTCTGTGTAACAGCTCTGACTGTCCTGGAGCTTGCTCTGTAGATCAGGCCTGCCTCTGCCTCCCTAGTGCTGGAATTAAAGACGTGCTCCACTACCGCCCAGCTTTGTTTTTGTCTCTGGTAGTAGGACTGCTGTGTAGGCACATGTGTAGAAAAGCAGGGTGCAGGTTTGTACAGCTGAAGCTTCAAAGCTCCAGAGTGTCCCATCGTTTCTTCTCCCTGCAGGAGAAGGTCGAGTGTTAAGAGAGCTAATTATCTAGGACGCACTTTGATTTTGCTCCTGTGTGATGTGTATGGCATCCCAGTCTGCTGCTGTCTTGGTTTCTGATGTAAGCCTTGCTGCACAACAGTGCGCCTGGCTGGAGCTTGGGGTGGGGGTGGGGCAGGCAGAGACGTGCAGGCTTCTGTTGAAGTGCTCACTCAGAGCTAGCTGTATTTGATGTCCTTGAGAGACAGGGTTAGTCTGATTTTCCCCAGCAAGAAGCGGGTCTGCTGTTCCCTTTTGATGAGTTAGTGCTGCAGGCAGAGGTGGGGGCTGACTGGAGGAAGAGGTCTTAGGACACTGGGCCACACGTGGTAGGTACCCTTAGAATTAGTGCTGGGTCAGCCCCGTCTGCAGCTGATGTAAGCATTGCATGGGTGTATAAAGGGCTGCAGAGACCACTTGTGGCCTCCTAAAGCTTGGTGGGTACTTTACTTCTGGCAGGAAACTATGTGCATTTCACTTCTCTCCCAGCGTGGCTTAGAGTAGGGACGATGTCCCTGCCTGCAGTGTCAAAATTGGGATGGGATTATGGAGAGATGCAGTGGGGGCAGCCTGGGGACCCAGACACAACCCAGTAAGGCAGAGCCAAGAGGATTGCCTTTGAACTTTATTCCTTGCACTGCCTCAGGCGGGCCTGGTTAATTCAGCGACCTCTGGGGAGTCAGGATGCTTGTCCCAACCTGTATGTCTGCACCTAAGTGGACTGCAGCGCACGTGGGGAGCTCTCTTCCGATTTCAAAGGAGACCTTCTCTGGACCTAGCTCCTTTTTGCTGTCCCCAACAGCCACAGCAGCAGATTGGGCCATGGAAGGATGGAGCTGGCAGTTTACAGACTCTCTCCATGTGCTTTGGTTTCACCCTGGCTCTTCCACAGATGGAGTGCCTCCTAATTGCACTCAACAGTATGGGAGCATGTCCAGTGCATCCTAGATAGAACCCCCGCCCTGAGTCTGGAGAAAAGACACCTGGGCCTTGACTGACACTGTGATCTGTGAACACCACAGCCAGAGAGGATAAGCAGGGAGTGCAGCTCTGTGGCATAGTGGGCCTGCCTGGCACACTCAAGGCCCTGGCTTTGGTTCCCAGCACAGCACTGTAGGAACAAACAAGAAAATGTCAAGACCCTTTCTTGAGAGACTATGGTTGCTGTGCCATGAGCAGCTTGACCTCAACATCGCCAGGCTTGAGTCTTCAGTCCATGTTGGGCCTCCTCCCATTTTCTTCCTCTGTACAGCACCTACAGACTTGATGCAAGTGTGTGTGTGTTCATGTGCGTGTGCATGTGTGTGCATGTTGAGTGTGTGTGGTATATGCGTGTGTGTAGTTGGACTTTCTTGTTAGACTTCCTTTGGACCACCAGCCACCAAATAATGACACGGAGACTTATTTCCAACTAGCCTTTATAACTTAACCCGTTTCTGTTCATGTGTTTATCGCGTGGCTCTTCACCCTCCTCCATTCTGTGCTTCTGACTCCCTCCATGTCTTGCTGGCAAAATCCAAGCACCTAGATTCATCTCCTGACCTCCTCTCTCTGCCCAGAAATCCCACCTAACCTCTCCTGCCTGACCATTGGCCATTCAGCTTTTTATTAAACCAATCACAGTGACATATCTTCATACAGTGTAAACAACTATCCTACACAATGTGTCTATGGTATGTGTGTGTGTGCTAGTGTGTGAGTGGGGGGGGTGAGTAGTCTAGTATCATGTGACCTACACAGCACACACAGAAGTCAGATAACAACTTGGGAGTTGCTTTTTTTTTTCTACCATGTAAGTTTGTCAGGCTTGTTGGCTCTCCATTTTCTTGCCTTTGCTACTGTCCCTGGAAGGCTCATGATTATCCTAGGCTTCTCAAAACAGAACTTGGAAGGAGCTCCTTCCAAACCCCAGAAGGAACACTGTCTTCTCCGCCCTGTGAACACCTTACTTCCGAGGGCTGAGTGTGGGGGGCGGGGGGGAGATATAGTTGTTCTGTGTAGACCAATGAAACTGTACTTTTACATAAAATACAGTCCGCTCATCATGCTCCGGGGTTGGGATGAATTAGGAACCCTTGGAGAATGCATTCATTTTTTCAGTGTTTCAAAGGCAGGGCTAATTATTTTTTCAAACAATACCTTTCTTGCAACCCATTTCCCTAGATTTTGTTAATTTGTTACATCCTGGCCTGCAGGCTTCAGACCACTGTAATTAAAGCTGGACTCTGGGGAGGTAAGGATGGAGTGAGGGTCAGTTTGAGGTGCCCATGAGTGTTTCCACACCCAGTCAACACTAGGCTTACAAGCATGTACACATACACAAATGCACATCATACATAGGCACAAACATACACAAATATGCAAGCACACACAGAGTTTTAAGAGGTTTCACCGTGGGCTGGAGAGATGGCCCAGTGGTCGAGAGCACTGGCTGCTCTTCCAGAGGGCCCGGGTTCAGTTCCCAGCACCCACATGGCGGCTCGCACCTGTCTGTAGCTCCAGCTCGCACCTGTCTGTAACTGCAGTTCCAGATCTGATGCCAACGCACATACAGTAAAGTTAAATAAACATTTAAAAAGAAAGAAAGAAAGGTTTCACCATAAGGAGTTGTTACTGAGGAATGTGCTGTGGATTCAAGGGGCTTCCTTCCGAGCAGGGAAGGGCACTGACTGGAACTGGCTCCAGGCTCTCTGCTGCCGTGAGTGCACAGCATTCAGGAAGACTGAACTCTGGGGCCTGGTGGGGGTCTTTCATGTACCGTGGGGGCTCACAGGAAGGAAGAGATGGAAAACCACTCCCCAGCCCCCCACTAGGGATGGCCTTTTACAAACCTCCAAGGATTTCCAGTTCCTCTTGGTGAGGAGACTTAGGGAACCAGAGAGGGAAAGAGCCCCTCTAACCCCTGGCTGGACAGCTGCGCCTCTGACCAAGGCTTTATTAACATTTGAAAACCCCTCTGAAGGGCCTGAGCTTCCTGGGGCAGGCTCTGAAGGTTAGTGCAGAGACCTGTGGGGCTTCCTACAGAATAGGGTGAAGCATCCAGGGCATAAAGACCAGGCCAGACTCAAGAATGAGCCCTTTGTGGCTTTGTCCATAGCTTGAAAACTGTGACCAAGGCTCTTTCATTGTTAAGAAAGACTGTTTCTCGGCCCCTGCAGCCCCTGCCTTTCCCTGGAGGCTCTGTTAGTGTCACACTCCAAACATTCATTGCAAAGTTCGACTTTCTGGTCAACTCCTCTAATTCAGTAACACCTTCAGCAGTCTTGACCACACATGCGCTCGGGGGAAGTGTGTTGGCCCTAGAGCCACAACTTGGCCTGAGATTCTTTTTGCCTTGGAGTCTTCCTAAATTAAGCCCCTTCCCAAATTAAGCCTGAACAGAATGCTATTTGATCATTCTTGTTTAAACAGTCTGGTTTGCAATCATTTATTTTTAAATAAGTCTCAATAATGGTTAATAAAAAATCATAGCTCTAACCCTTTCCAACCTTTTCCCTGTGTCCCGTCTAAGCCCTTGCCTGGTTTGTGTGGTTCAGACATCTGAGCAGCAGGACAAGCCTGCAAGGGTCTGGCCATCTGTTCGTAAATCAGGGGCAATGGTGCCACCTACTGGGCTTTTGCTATTACTACATGCTTGGTGGCTGCCCTGTTTTCTGACAAGTACACATTGACAGGGTGTCTGTTATTCCAGCACTGTGCTGGAATAAATAATGGCACAGGGCTGGAGAGATGGCTCAGTGGTTAAGAGCAGTGCCTGCTCTTCCAAAGGTCCTGAGTTCAATTCCCGGCAACCACATGGTGGCTCACAACCATCTGTAATGAGGTCTGGTGCCCTCTTCTGGCCTGAAGACATACACACAGACAAATATTGTATACATAATAAATAAATAAATATATAAAATAAATAAATAAATAATGGCACATTGCAGTCATATGCTGAGTACAGACCAGGAAACAAACACTGTGGTTGGGCAATTAGCCTATGGGTACAACTAGCAAGGGGCAGAGGCCTCCAAACTCCAGAGTTCACCACTGTACCAGGGCCTGTCTGCCCTTGGAGCAGATTTGAGTTGGTGAATGATTGGGACATCCAAGTAACAGAAATATAAATAGTGAAGGTTTTCTTCTCTTCTGAGCTCTTTAAGTCCTGTTGGTTTTGTCTTAGTTTAGTGACTTCTTAACCCTCGTACAGCATTGTGAGCTGTGTTCCTTTCCATTTCTCAATAATGCGTTGCTTCCGCGGCATTGTTTTAAAGCCTTCAGATCTTACTGATGGTAAGCAACACTGATTTTCACCTTATTCTCCTCCTTTAGCATGATGATAAAGGTGGGTTGGTTTTGTTTGTTTGCTTGCTTGTTTTAATACATTTGTTGGAATGAGAATGTTTGGTTGCAGAGTACATGCCTGATGTATAAGTCCTGAGTTCCATCCCCTGAACTGAAGAACAAGTAGCTTAGAGCAAAATTAGGTTTGTTTAGGGGCTGGAGACCTGGCTCAGCTGTTACAGGAACTTACTGCTCTTGCCCCAGGACCTGGGTTTGGTTCCCAGCATTAAGATGACACTCACAACTATGTATGACTCCAGTTCCAAGGCGTCCAGCTTCTTCTTCTGGTTTCTAGGGCAATGCATGTACATGGTGCATATACATGCATGTAGGCAAACATCAAATAAAAACAAACAAAAAACACTTTTAAAGTTTGTTTGGGTAAAAAGTATGTTAGTGTTGCCACGTGGTGGTGGTGCACACCTTTAATCCCAGCACTTGGGAAGCAGGGGCAGGTGGATCTCTGTGAGTTCAAGGCCAGCCTGGTCTACAGAGTAAATTCCAGGGCATCCAGGGCTACACAGAGAACCCCTGTCTTGAAAACAAAATGCTATGTTAGCATCATGGGGAAACAGAGGTAAAGTAATGATGCAGGGCACAGGTGAGGCAGTGAAAGCTCTTGGTACTGTTGGTGAGCACTGGGAATTGTCCATCCTCTCTAGCATGCCACCTGACTGACAGTCTCAAGGACCCTTTCCTCAGCTGCGGATAGTGAGATGTTGTTCATATATCCAATATTCATAGTGGCCTATAGCATGCTTGCTGTCACGTCACTGTGATCCCAGGAGGCATCACGGGAGGCATGGTTTCTCTCCTTTGTCCCCCTCAGCATCATCAGCGTCTCCTTCTCATCATCTTCTTTTTCTTTTTCAAATAGCTTTTGATGGTCCACATAACATACAACTCACAGTTGCACCTGGAATATTTTCAACACCTTCCAGAGAAGCACATCCAGCCCTTTGACAGCTTATTTATTTCTTCCTGCCGTTCAGCTACCCAAGTGCTCTGTGTCAACAGTCAGATAACAAATACATGGTCTTCTTAGTGCAGTTTCTAAAAACTGCATTCATTAATGATATGCACTTGTACGTGCACGCGCGAGTGTGTGCGTGTACGTGAATGTGTTCGTGTGCGTGTGTGCATGTGTGTGTGTGTGTGTGCGTGCGTGTGCCACGGTACACATGGAAGTTGGAGGGCCACTGCAGGAATCAGCTCTTTCCTTCTTCCATGTGAGTTGTGGGGATCAAACCCAGGTCCTCAGGCTTCCTAATCTGGGTACTGGGGACTGAACCTGGGTCCTTAAAGGAACAGCAAACTCCCGAGTCACCAGTCTAGCTTTCCTTGTTTGTGACAGTCTCTCTCAAAACCCGGAGCTCATAGCTCAAAGTGGCTGGCTTGGATCACAGGCACTAGCTACCACGCTCAGCTTTTTTTCCTGGATTCTGAGCGATTGAACTCGTCTTGATGTTTATATAGTAAGCAGTTTGAGCCATCTCTGCAGCCCTGGTTTGTCCACATTCTTTCAACCATTTTTGTTATGGTATACAAAGCAGTGGTCTCTCCTTGTGCAGTGGCTTTAATCTCTTTAAATGCATTGAGCCTCCTTTCATTTTATGTGCTAATTGATTGTGTTTCTTCTTCGAGAAAACATTTATTCAGATCTTTTGCCCAATTTTAATTCAATTATTTGTCTCTTATTGAGTTGTAAGAGCTCTTTACATATTCTGGACACAACATGCTTTATATTTTATGAGGGCTTACCAAGTTTTTGTCTTGACAATATTTTCTATTTTTTGGATTATCTCTTTCAAAATTGTGTTTAAATATAAATAACATGAAGATTTCTATCTTAAAACACTTGAGTAGTAATGCCAAGCCTCGTCACAGTGCTGTACGGCCATTCCCACCAGTCATCTTGAGTACTTTTTGTCACCTCCCCAAACTGAACTTTTCACCAGTAAACCAGCTCCTCAGTTGGCGTTCCACTCAGTCTCTGTAGACATGACTACTTGGGGTCGCTTCCTCCTATCAGTGGGATCATAAATCATTTTGCCTTTCTGACTGATTTCACTTAATATAATGTCTTCAAGGCTCATCCATGTTGTAGCATAGGTTAGGATGTCTGTCTTTTGAAGGCTAAATAGTATTTCATTTTATGCAAATTACACATTCTGTTAGTCCATTGGTTTATTGATGAGCATTTGGATGGCTTCCATGTCCCTGTTTTGAGCATTGGCACACAGTCTGTTCAAGTCCCTGCTTTCAGTTCTTTTGAGTTTGTTCCCCGAATTGGAATTGCTGGGTCATATGGTAATTCTGGATTTTTTGTTTGTTTGTTTTTTGTTTTTTAGTTTTTGTTTTTTGTTTTTTTTTTTTTTTAGTTTTTGAGGACCTGTCGTACTGTTTCCGTAGCAGCTGTACTGTTTGACATCTCCACCAGCAGGGTACAAGAGCTCTTAATTTTTCCACATCATTCACCAATACTTGTCATTTTCTGGATTTGTTCTGTTATTGTTTATAATTACCATTCTAATGGGTGTAAAGTAGGCGTGGTTTCGATTTGCATTTCTTTTTTCTTTCTTGATGGTGATATCTACAGCACAAAACAGTTTTAATTTTGATGTTCAATCTGTCAGTCCATTGTTGCTTGTTCTTTTGGTATTACATCCAGGAAACCATCGCCTAATCTGACACTTTGTTCTAAGTGTTCTGCAGTTTTAATGATCACAGTTAGGTCTGTGATCCCTTTTGAGTCAATTTTTGTTTATGGTATAAGAAAGAGATCCAGCTGAGTCCTTTGAGTTTGGATAGCCCCTGTTCCAGCACCATCTGCTGAAAAGGTCTTCCTCACCTCGCTCTTGCGTTGCCTTGGCACTGTTATCAGATTAATGGCCATAAGCGCGCAGCTTTATTTCTGAGCTCCCAGTTGTGTTGTATTGATCTCTCTTTATGCAGTACTGTCCTCACTTGGCTACCGTAGCTGTAGAGCAAGCTCAACATGGGGTATTACATCCAGGAAACCATCGCCTAATCTGACACTTTGTTCTAAGTGTTCTGCAGTTTTAATGATCACAGTTAGGTCTGTGATCCCTTTTGAGTCAATTTTTGTTTATGGTATAAGAAAGAGATCCAGCTGAGTCCTTTGAGTTTGGATAGCCCCTGTTCCAGCACCCGAAAAAAAAAATAGCATAATTGACTTATTTATTTTATTTTTTGGTTTTTCGAGACAGGGTTTCTCTGTAGCTTTGGTACCTGTCCTGGAACTAGCTCTTGTAGACCAGGTTGGTCTCGAACTCACAGAGATCCGCCTGCCTCTGCCTCCCGAGTGCTGGGATTAAAGGTGTGCACCACCACCGCCCGGCTTATTTTCTTTTAGATGGGGTCTCACTGTTTTTACACTACAGAGACCATGCTAGCCTTGAACTCAAAGAGATCCACACGTCTCTGCTTCCCAAGTGCTGGGACTAAAGACGCGAGCTACCACATACAAGTTAGGCCTTGATTTCTGAGATAGT
This sequence comes from Ondatra zibethicus, assembly GCA_004026605.1. Classification (NCBI taxonomy): domain Eukaryota; kingdom Metazoa; phylum Chordata; class Mammalia; order Rodentia; family Cricetidae; genus Ondatra; species Ondatra zibethicus. Next base: position 200,052 of record PVIU01000654.1, on the reverse strand, counting down.
TTTATTATGTAGCTCAGGCTAGCCTCAAGCTCTCAATCCTCCTGTGTCTGTGACCACACTTACCTGATTCTCTTCCTCTTGTTTGTTTCAAAATCTGTTCTTGACTGTTCTTGCCCTCTTGGCGTTTTTTACAGATTTTGGAATGAAAGATACCTGACATTCTTAAAGAGCCTGAATTGGCCGTAGATGATTCGGGGAGTGCTGCTCACCTAGTGGTGCTGTCTTCTGAGTGGATGACTTTGCATTCGTGTGGGTTTTCTTTGACCTCCTTCAACAGTGTTCTGAAATTTTCAGTGTCCACGTTTCTAATTCTCTTGTTAGATGTATCCCAAGTAGTGTACTCTTATGGGTGTTATCATAAAGAAATTGTTTTCATTAATTTCATTTTGTTTGTTCATTCCTAGCATCTAGAAATAAAAATGATTTTTGCACATTGCCTGTGTACCCTGCCACCTTTATAAATGTAGCTTCTCATGCATTCCTCAGATGTTGCTTGCACAAGCCCCTGACATTGGAACACAGTTTACCTCTTCCTTTCCAGTCTGGATGTGTTTTATTGCTTTTTGTGTCCAAGCCTCCTATGGAAACCTCAGCTGCAATGATGAATACAAGCGGCGAGACACCTGTCTTGCTCCTCATGGAAGAGGGAAATGAGTCATTCATTACCATCGAGTACAGTGTCCCTGCTGCTTCTTTAGCTGTCTTTTGTCAGAACGAATGCTCCCATCTATTCCTAGTTGCAGTGTTTGCTTTAATCATGAAAAGGTATTGGATTTTGTGACATATTTTTTCCATGTCCCAGAGACAACAAGTGTTGTGTTGTCCTTTCGGTTTCTTAATTTTTATTCCTATAGACAAGAGCTGCATTAAATTCACTATATGACCCTGATTCTTCTTTTATTTAGTTTTTATTTTATTGTGTATAAGATATGATACCTGCGTGTGTGAGTGTGAGCATGCATGTGCCGTGGCACATGTGTAGAGGTCAGAGGGTAGCTTTTAGGGGCAGCTCTCTCTACTGTGGGTGGTTAGGCTTGCCAGGCAAGCCTTTATGCACTGAGCCATTTCATCCCCTGAATGTGATTTTTTTTTTCCTTCCACTCCCTTGTGCTGGGATTACAGATGTCTAGCACCACTCCTGGTTGAGACTGAGGGCCTCATGCACACAAGGCAAACACTTAATCAACCAAGCTCCATCCTCAGCCCTATTATATTGAGTTTTGTTTTGTTTTTACAGACAGGGTTTCTCTGTAGCTTTGGAGCCTGTCCTAGAACTTGCTCTGTAGACCAGGCTGATGTAAAACTCCTAGAGATCTGCCTGCCTCTGCCTCCCGAGTGCTGGGATTAAAGGTGTGAGCCACCACCACCCAGCTTGATTTTTAAATTTTTGTTTTGTTTTTTGTTTTTCGTTTTTCAAGACAGGGTTTCTCTGTAGCTTTGGAGCCTGTCCTGGAACTAACTCTTGTAGACCAGGCTGGTCTCGAACTCAAAAAGATCCACCTGCCTCTGTTTCCCAAGTGCTGAGATTAAAGGCCTGCGCCACCACTGCCTGGCTGATTTTTAAATTAAATCAAGCTAGAATTTTTGGGATAAATCCTACTTGGTTTTTATATATAACCTCTTTTATATGTGGCTGGATTCAGCTTGCTAGTATTTTGTTGGGATTTTTTTTCTATATGTATAAGTGATATTGGACTATGGTTTCCTTTTTCCATTTTCTTAAATTCTTTTGTCTGATTTTGGTATCAGAATAGTATTAGCATCACATAGTGAATTGAAAAGTGTTTCTTTTTCATTTTTGGAGAGGCTTATGAAAAATCATAAATTCTCTGTCTGGTGTCAGTGGGGTCTGGTGAGGGTTTTTAATTATTAGTTCAGTCTCTCATGCTGTTTCTTACTTCCAGCAAGCTGATTATAGATATGGCAGTGAAAGGAGAGAGGGGCTCAGGAGCATGCAAGCAGGAGTGCAGAGACTTGAGGGTTTCTCACTAGCCCGCCTTCTCCTCCTCTTTGTTCCTGAGGTCTCCTGAGGGAACAGTCCTCTCTCTCCCTCCTGATGAGTGAGCACTGTTGAAGTGTGGGCAGCTGCCCGTGCCAGTGTCTTCCTGGGAAAGATGATTGGGTAATATCAGGTAACATGGGAAGGAACTAAGAGTTCAGATCAAGACAATCAAGGGCAGAAGCTTCCAGGCTTAGGCTGCTGTGGGCAGGCGTGTATGGCATGTGTGATGTGTTCTGCTTTGCCGTATGACAGACGTTTAGCAAAGGAGGTTCTCTGCAGCAGATGTGAAATGAGCTCTAAGATATGTAAATGAGTGAAGTGTGAAAAAAATTGTGTACTTCCATGTATGTTCAAAGGAAGAAAATGGAGGAAAGCAGGGAGCATAGCTCAGTTGGTAGAGTGCTGGCCTAGCATGCCCAAAGCCTGGGCTCTCTCCAGCACCACAGGAAATTGGATGTGGTCAGGGCTAGAGAAATGACTTAATGGGTAAAAGAACCCGCTGCTCTTCCAGAGGGCTCAGGTTGGGTTCCCAGCACCCACGTGTCAGCCCATGAATGTCTAAAACTCCAGTTCCAGGGGATCTGATGCCCTCTTCTGGCCTCCTCAGGCACCAGGCATCTAAGTGGAACACTTATTTATTTATTTATTGGTTTTTCAAGTCAGGGCTTTTTCTGTGTAACAGCCCTAGCTGCCCTAGAACTAGCTCTGTAGACCAGGCTGGCCTCGAACTCACAGAAATCCACCTGTCTCTGCCTCCCAACTGCTAGGATTAAAGGCATATGCTACCATCGCCTGGCTTCATGCACATTTTAAAGAGAAACCAACAGCTGGATGTGATGGCACATGTCTATAATCGCAAGACTTTGAGGTGAAGACAGGAGGCTCAGAAGTTGGAGGCCCCACAGGGAGCTTGAGGGCAGCCTGGGAACCTGCTGGTGCACGTGAGCTGGCACACACAGCAAGACACTCAAGACAAGAGCTGGGGTGGGAGGGTACTTAGTACTACTTGGAGTGCTCCCCTGTGGCTTTGCTGCCGTAAACATGTTCTGTTTGGTTTTTTGTTTTTATTTTTTGAGACAGTGTTGGCAGGTAGCCCAGGCTGGCCTCAATGCTTGCCTTAACCTCATGAGAACTTGGGTTACATGCATGGTTTTTTTAAATAAATAAATAGTAGGCCTTTGTGAAGCATGATCCTGAGTCTGGGGTTAGTTACTGTGTTCTCACAGAGGCAGCCACCCCTCAGCAGTACTGTCTACTGAGGTGTGCAAGGCACTGTCCTGATCTCCATTTACCCAAAGTCTCCAGTGTTCCTCTGAAACCCCCAGATCTGCCTGTGGGAAACTGGCAGCAGATCTCCAAGGCTCTATGAAGTTGAGTGCTCCCTTTCTGCACTGATTCACCAGAGCAGAAATCCCGGGGAGTTTTTCCATGAATTCCCACTGCTTCTAGCTTCCCTGCTTGCTGATGGTCCGTTGGCCCCAGTGGAAAGCACCTCATTCTTAGCCCACTTGACCGTGCCTGACCCCATGTGTAAGGAAGGGTACTGGAGGAGCACAGCAGATGCTCGAAGTCTGGCCTTTCTGGCCAAGTGAGCATGCAACACCAGTAGCCTGTCCTTTTCCAGTGAAGGCAAACACACTGGGTCATCCAAGACCATTTGGTGTTTTGGGACTAGCCGCAGTTCTTCCCTTGTACTGGGAGTGGGCTCATCTAGCTGTTCTAGGAGTCTGGGGAGCCTCCCTGGGGTGCGTCTGGCTGTTCTAGGCCCTGCAGCCTCCCAGCCCAGGCTTCTGAGGTCAGAGCAGATTCCAGGGCTGGATCCAATGCTGAGGCTCTCTTGTCTCTCCACAGAGAACACCTTCTGTAGTGGGGACCACGTGTCTTGGCACAGCCCTTTGGACAACAGTGAGTCGAGAATTCAGCACATGCTGCTGACGGAGGATCCGCAGATGCAGCCTGTGCAGACCCCGTTTGGGGTGGTTACCTTCCTTCAGGTGAGATGCCATCTGCAACTTCAGGTGCTTCATCCTGGTGGGAAAGTATAGAACAGAGGGGACTGTGAAGGAAGCATGACAGGCAGGAGACGATGCCTCTTGGTCCTGTCTTCTCTGCCATGGTCTGTATTGTTCAGATGGTCTGATTTCATCCTCTGCAATGCAGAAGAAAGAGGGACATCCCAGCAGGAAGCCAGCTCCAGGGTTACCTCCTGTTTCCTCAAGTGGGTGTGAATCTCCCCAGCTGCTGCCCATGCTTGCTTGCAGTTCTAATGAGGGGGAAGTTTCGGTTGTGTCCTAGAAATTCCCACAGACCTGCAGCTACTGTAGGAACAGCCACCTGACCTCACCCTATCTCTAAATACCTGGCCTGAGGGAGGACCTACCCTGATATGATTCAAGCTGCCCTTAGTTTCTTCTGTAGCCAAGAGCTTGGTTCTGTGCTACTAGATACCTGCTCAGGCCTTGGTACCTGTCTCTGGACTCAGGGACCTTCCAGCTAGGTAGCACCTCCTGAGGGAGCCATCACATTTGGGGAACACCAGCCTAGAAGCACAAACTGTACCAGTATGCCCCCTCCTGAGAGAGCCTGGGGAGCTGGACATCTGGGAGGGATGGCCATAAAACACATGGCGTCTCGTCCTGGGCCGCAGATTGTCGGCGTCTGCACTGAGGAGCTACACTCGGCCCAGCAGTGGAATGGGCAGGGCATCCTGGAACTGCTGAGAACGGTGCCCGTGTGAGTACATGTCCCTCGAAGGTGGAGGCCTTGACCCCTGGGTCTTGGGGGTGGGCATCCTCCCTCCGTCCCTCCTGCCGGGTCCTTTGTTTTGCTGTTTGGGGCACTCATTTCCCTATGGTCCCTGGCTAACAGTGCCCTGTGTATTCTGGCCTGGGACAGCAAACAGGAAAGGCTGTTGACTGATGCTTGGTCCAGACCCTCAGTTCCCACCGTCTCTCCTTGTTCACAGTGCTGGCGGTCCCTGGCTGATAACTGACATGCGGAGGGGAGAAACCATATTTGAGATCGATCCGCACCTGCAAGTATGTCTTGAGTGAGGAAAACCTTGCTAGCACTCTTCCAGATAACACTGGCTTTCATCCCAAGAAAATGGAGGAGCTGTGTGTGTGAGCCAGTAGAAATATGGCATGGTCTGGAACGTGTCCCCTGAGTTCTGCAGCCCATATGAGAAAACAGATTTCAGCCCAGAAAAGCAAGCCTGACACTTGCATGTGTGCATTTAAAGAGAATGGATTTTATTGCATGTAAATTATATATCAACTTAAAATTAGCCCACTACCAACAAAGGAAGGCAGTCATAAGGAATATTGCTTCCTTGCCCTATGTTCCTTTCCCTGTCCCCCTTCTTGGCACACATTTTTGGGGAACCACCCTTCCTATGTCAGACAGCAGAACAGGCTAGGTTGACCCCACAGCCCAGCTGCAGAGTGAGTATTGATTGATCTAGTCATCCAGCCATTGTGAAGGAGTCTTTAGACCCTACCATGGCTGCCTGGACAGTGTCACTGTCACCTTTGGTACTTTATAAGAGATGCTCGTGTGGCACCCAGCTGGATTTTGGAAGCTACAGAGCACTGCCGCATTTCTCGCATGCTTGTGCAGGAGCAGAAGCAGTAGACCACACGTCTGCCTTGTTGTTTGGCTCCTTCTGCTCACCATGCCACCGGAGGCAGGTCACGGCCCACGCTTCTGTAAGGCTCTGGCAGGCCACAGCAGTGACTGGGCATTGTAAGTCATACAGTAGGGGAGAGGTTAAAAGACATGAAGCCTGCAGACCTGTAAATGAGTAGCTGCTGCCCTGTGAGTTCTTGAGCAAATGAGACCCCTCCACTCTGCAGAACCTTTAACTCTAATGCTCACACTGCTGCCAGGATCTTCTGTTACCTCTACTTTGAACTCACTTTCTGTGTAGCGCCTGTTTATGCAGGAGCCAGAAGCCATGAAGGCTCCATCCCTAAGCCCTTGCTCTGTAGCCACACTGAGATTCAGCCTGGGGCATGGTGGGCTCTTGTTTGGCCCCTGTCATGAGTGCTAAGTACTGCCTGAGGCTCTCTGAGACCCCACCCAGCAGGACCCATACCACCCTATGGTCATTACCATCAAGCCAGAAGCCAGTGGGAGAAAATGTATCTTGCTTCCCCATGGCCCAAGTGAGCTTTCTGGGTCCTGTTTGCCATTAGTTGCTTTGAAAGCTGGTTCATGTTCCTTTGATCTTAGTTTACTCCTACTAACCAGCTGTGTGCCTAAACAGGCCTGTTCTTCCACTACCTTTTTTTTTTTTTCTTTTCTGACACTGGGTGCTAAATCTAGGGTCTTGTGCATATGAAACAAGACCTCTGCTCCATCCCCAGCCTAGCCCACTTTTTACTTTTTGAGATGGATTCTTACTAAGTTGCCTAGGCTGGCCTCGAATTCACTCTGCACCCCAGCAGCCTCTTGAGTTGCTGGCATTACCACAGCAGCCATGGTTCTTAACTCTTTCTTTTTACATTAAAAATAAGCGATCTGGACTAGTGGGGCCATGAACCAACTGTCCTTAGCTCTGCCTCACGGAGGGTCTCAGGATAGCCACTGACAGGCAAACCCAGGTTCTCCCCCAGCAGATCCTGCCTGCCCACCCCGTTCACCCCTGCTCATGCTTAGAGCACCTAGAGCTGTGGCTTGCCTGCTGTCAGCCTCGCCCAGGCCAAGACAGCACAGGAAGAAAGAAGAAAGGGTGGCATACGGTAGGAGGCCACCTGTGACCAAGGCTTAAGAACAATGCCCTTGTCTGGGAGCCCTGAAGAAGGACTGGCTGGCTTAGCAAAGTGTAAGCTTCTGAGGTGCCTACTCACAGGAGGTTTACTTGGCCTACATGGCTGTTTAGCTGTTTATGGACAAGGCTGCTAGAGTCTTCCAGATGACCTTTGATCCAAAGCCCAGCACCACAGAACTATGTTTTACCAGAAAACCCAGGGATGTTTTTAGGACAACTCTTCCTTGAGGCCATTTGGAGAAAGTTTAATCTGAGCAGTGCCAATGTCTACACAAAGGCAGGGCCTCTGGGGGAAGTGTGCAGCAGTTACTGCCCTCCAGACCCTCCATTTCAACCTAGGAAATGGAAAAGTACCCCATCCAGAGAGCCCTTTGCCAAAGTTAGCTGGCACCTGTGGACAGAGAGCACTTCTGCTCTGGAGTGATAGCCCCCTCTAGCTGTTATCATGGGGAACTGCAGGTATGGGTTCCCAGGTCTGGCCTGTCTTACACCCTAACTCCTGAAGGCGGGGTGGGCAATGGCCATTTTTGGAAGATCAGGAAGAGGAGAAGGCTATGCCTGCCCTGAGAAAAATAGATCTTGTCTCTGCTGCATCAGCTCTTAGGGCTCTCAGGCACAAAGGCCGTGGTGCCCGGGGGTCGATGGGAAGGAAGCATCCATGGCATGTTCATTCCTCTTGGCTTCCCTGATCTGCTCCCAAGAGGAGTCCAGGGGCTCAGAAGCCACTGTGCATGTAAAACAAAGTCAGAGACCCTGATCTTGCAGCAGCTGCCCACGCTCAGCACCTTCAAGGCTAATACTGGAAGAATAGTGACTGGGTGTGGTGGTGACCTTGGGCCACCAGTTCTCTGAAGGAACTCTGACTCTTTGGTTCTTTTCAAGCAGGAGAGAGTTGACAAAGGCATCGAGACAGATGGTTCTAACCTGAGCGGTGTTAGTGCCAAGTGTGCCTGGGATGACCTAAGCCGACCTCCTGAGGACGATGAGGATAGCCGGAGCATCTGCATCGGCACACAACCCCGGAGGCTCTCTGGCAAAGGTTGGGGCCTTCCCCTGCCTTCTCTGCTTGCCTTTCAGACTGCCTAGGATGAGTAGACAGCCCAGTCTGATTTATTTTCTGACAAACGAATTTTTCCAATGTGGATGAACTATATGAGCATTATCGGCCTGCTCGTAGCTGTGTCCTGTGTGCATTTCAAACGCACCAGTGGGAGCTATGTGGATACGCTGTTCCTTGGAATCTGAGGTCATGCATGTGAGTGGGAGCCGTGGGACAGTTAACAGTCCACCTAAAGACAAGACAGCAAATGTCCACCACCCACAGACCTGACACAGGTCCCAGTTCTGGCCAAACAGCCCTGTCAAGCCTGTGGATCTCTCTCCTTGGGCTGCCTGGGCTTTTGATGAGAGTGGCCTGAGTGTGAGCCCCATACTGCCCTACACTGCGCTTCAGGAGGTTGTGGCCGGGCACCCTGCTCCTACTGCCTCCGGGAAGGTCTCAGACAAGGAGGATGTGGCTGTCCTGTTGGACGCTTCCCATGCTGGTCTTGGCTACAGAAGCACTTGTGGGTTTTTTGTTTTTTTGTTTTTTTGTTTTTTTAACTAAGGTTGTGCCTAGCCAATGCCAAAGGAAAAACAACCATTTACATCCATGTGTGTGGGAAGCTTTTTGTCTCCTTCCTTTCTTTGTTGGTTCTTCTGTCTTCTCATGCTTATTGAAGAATAAGACACCTTCAGCCCTGAGTAAAATACCTGGCTTTGTGACTTTGTTTGTTTTTGCGATAGAGTCTCAGTAGCGCAGGCTGGCCTCTAACTTACTGTGTAGCCACGGATGACCTTGAGTTCCTGATCTTCTTGCTTCCAACCTCCGCGGTGTTGGGTTTCCAGAAGCACCACACCTGGTTTTCTTTTTCTTTCTTTCCTTTTGGTACTGGGGATAGAAGCTAAGCACGGACTCTTCTGTGGAACTGTACCTCCACCCTCCATGCCGTGTGTAAGCTGGAGAGATGGCTCAGTGCTTGGGAGTGCTGGCTGCTCTTCCAGAGGACCTGGGTTCAGTTCCCAGCACCCACGGGCAGCTCACAGCTGTCCAGTTCCAGGGGACCCAACACTCATGGCAAAATACCAATGCACATAAAATAAAAAAGCAAATAAATAAATAAAAAAGATTTCTGAAAGGACAGCTTAAACCCCAGTGCAAACATCTGCCCCCCCCTTTTTTTATTTATTTATTGTGTATACAATATTCTGTCTGTGTGTATGCCTGCAGGCCAGAAGAGGGCACCAGACCTCATTACAGATGGTTGTGAGCCACAATGTGGTTGCTGGGAATTGAACTCGGGACCTTTGGAAGAGCAGGCAATGCTCTTAACCACTGAGCCATCTCTCCAGCCCTGGCCCCTTCTTTACTCTCCTGCAGGAAGGGGTACAGACATCTGGCCCCTTCTTTACTCTCCTGCAGGAAGGGGTACAGACATCTGGCCCCTTCTTTACTCTCCTGCAGGAGGGGTTCACACTCAGCTGCCTTTGACCAAAGACTAACTTAAGGAGAGGTTGGTGGTCATGTCCACAGTCACAATCATCACAGTTATTTTACTTATTGTTTATTTATTTTTCAGACAAGCTCTCTTTCTCTCTGTGGCATAGGCTGGCTTCTAATTTCCTGCCTCAAATGTCCCAGTCCTGGGATTATAGACAAGCACCACCATGCCCCGCACTGTTGGTTTTTGTGGGGTTTTGGTAAAGGTAATCAACAGCAGGTCACAAAGCAACGCTGGTGGTCATCCCTTCCCTGCTAGTACTACCCGCCCACCTTTTCTTCTTTTTCTTTGTTTGGAGGCAGGATCTCATCATGTGTAGCCCAGGCTAGTCTCAAACTTGTCAAACTCCTATCTCAGCTACCTAGAGCTAGGATTACTGGTGTGTGCCACCATGCCAGCCTTTAACCAACACACTGCTGTCCTAGGCTCTAGAGCAGGTTGGGAGGAAGGGCTGCTGGGAGCCCAGAGAGCCATCAGGCAACTTCGGGATATCATTGCAGATACAGAGCAGATCCGGGAGACCCTGAGGCGAGGACTCGAGATCAACAGCAAACCTGTCCTTCCACCAATCAACCCTCAGCGACATAATGGCCTCACCCACGACCGCCCCCCGTAAGTGTCATGTTCCAGGGCTAGGGCAAGAGGGTGGTATTTTTCCTGAGGGGCTATACCCAAGGATTGCATGAGAGACATCAGTGCACATAGTTCTGGGTGAAGGGACCCAGAGTCTCTGGGGTTAAGGATAGCGCTGGCCCAGGGGCACACAGACCTGTGGTTGCAGGAGAGGTTCTCAAGGACCCTGCAGAGCATGAATGTGAACAGCAGTAAATATTTACATAGGCTGTGTGAGCAGACGAGAGTCCAGGTCAGAGCAAAATCTGACTGGGGGCCTCTCAGCCTCATGGGAGCCCATTGTGCTAAGCCAGTCCCCTTATCTCAGCCGCGGTCAGAGTTGCCCTTCCTTCCTTCCTGGAGCCTCGGCTCTGGCTGATAGCTGCAACCCCAGGGACTCCTTGTCTGGCCAGCTCTGCACTGCATGCCTGCTGCCGAGGCCCTTCTTCCTGCCTGCCTTTCCTGGGGCCCAGGGAAGGGAAGGAAAAATCCTTAGCAGGCCTCTGCTGCCTGTCTCTCGGGGTCCTGTAGTCCTTGGGAGAAACCAGCTGACCCCAGAGGTCAGATCTGCTTCCTTCCCACTTCTTCCTCTGTTAGGAGGCAAGTGCAGAGCAAGGCTAGAGCTAGGAACCCTTCTCATCTGACCTGAATGCCTTGGTCCTGGCAGCTCAGAGCAGGAACCTTGCCTGCCCAGGAGATTGTTGGGCCTCAGGTGAAAATGGAGCTGGGCTAATCCTACACCACTAGGATGATCTGCCCGCCTTCTAAGAAGCCTGTGCTGTAAGCTTGTTATGTGGCAACCTCAAGTCCTGGTGGCCGGCTGGGATGCGCAGGCCTTGAACTGTTCGTGACAGGTGCAGTCTGACTGCACACACGGTTTGTTGGAAGTGACCACAGCTTTGGAGTCAGGCTCCAGTTGCTGATTCATGATCCCCAGAAAGATCAGTGATCCAACACACTATGGGAAAGACGCCATCATCTGGAGGAGGCGGCGTGTCTTAGAGAGGACCAGCAGTGCACCCAGAACTGCAACTAGCATGGGAAGTTGAAGGAACTGAGGTGGGGGAGCTCACCGAGGCCGCATCCTGGAAGCGGATTATGGTGTCAAGAGGGTTACTCTGAGCACCCTTTCATCCAGTGCCTGCCTTCCAGAGCTGGAAGAATTGAGCTCTCTAACAGCATGGCCACTCAGCAGCCTTAGCTACAAGCCAGTGACTTTCTTAGATCACTCGTGTTTTGTTGTGGCGTAGCAAATGGCCAAGCTGTGTCATGGGGCATCTGGAAGCTCTCCACCTGCAGTCTGGACCCTGAGCCCCAAGTGTGGCTTCTTGCCCTGGGCTTCTCTGGCACTGGTGGCAGGTCAGAAATGGACTTGTAGCCTCGAGTAGTTTGCTGGAAATGTAGAGATAGTCACCCTCCAGTTGGTCCTCCCACCTCTCAAAGAATGTCAGAGCTCTGACAGAGAGCTCTTACAGAGATGCCCCATGTTGCCATTCTTTGACCTGAGACATGCCTGATATCGCGTTCTGTTTCTTATTTATATGTCTGGCTATTGTTCCCCTAGACACTGCAAGGGACACAGACCGGGCTCTCAGTTCCTGTAGATACAACTGGACAGTAAGGCAGCAGGGCTGGGTATTGGCAGAAGGCCGTCCCCTTTGCCCCTACTCTTTGCCCTCCATTGGCTGATATACAGAGATGTGTGAGAATAGATCAGAGGTGCTGAAGTGTGGCGTCTGGGGAGAGTGGGGTCAGACCCTCTCCTGAGGTTCTTGGTCCTTATTACCAATTTGCTAACGGGCAGTTGGGCAATGGTCCGCAAAGACCGCTCTCCCACATGCCCTCAGCTCTCCCGGAGCCTAGCTCTCTGCTGCCTCAGGCTTGACAATGGCCAGCTCGGTTGAGATTAGCAAGCACCATTGTAATATCTGTGCTGCCCACTCTGGGACCTGACCTCGTTTCAGACTCACCATAAAGATGGTGACAGAGAAACCCGGTCCCAAATGTGCTGGCACCAGTGTTTGTCGTCCTCTGGGAGGCTGCCATCACAGCATGGGCCCTATTTTGTCTGCCTGTCCAGTTTCGCCTTAGTCAGGACTTTGGGCTGGGCAGCTCTGATGCATGGGTCTTTGTGGCTCTGGATGTGATCAAGGAGGTTACAGAGATGGGTTCGCTTACAACAGCTGATCAGGCCTCGACATCAGCAACTGGGTACTGGCCTACTTGGGGAATTGGGCACTTGCTAATTTCATACATCCATAGCAGCCAACAGTCCATACCAATATTAATTCAATTCATCCTCGCAGCCACTGTGTGAAGTAAATAGTCTTATATTTTTTCCTTTTCTAGAAACACTTGAGATGTAGGGAGCTGGTAAGTAGTTAAGGGCTATCTCAACAGGTGTGACCTTCCTTGTCCTGTGCTCAGGGACCCTCTGAGGACTTGCAGGCCATTTCTGTGAGATAATAATGATCTCACTTGGGGAACTCGTGTAACTAACTGGTTGTAGCATGACTAGGGACAAGCTCTCACATGACACTGAGGACAAGCTAGGTCCACGTTAGGAGACGACTGGGTTTGTTTAGCTGTAAGGAGGGCCTCTCATTAGCCCCGATGATTCTTGAAATAATGAGCTGTGTCATAGCTGGCTCGTTCTGAAACAGGCCTCATTTCTTCTTCAGAAGCAAGCATAAACCTATCTCTGGCTCATATCCCACCTCAGGACCAGGGGATTTCTTTCTTTTTGGAGGCCCTAGTTCCTGCTTCCCAGAAGGCAGCCCCTCTGGTAACCTGTTCTCCCACCCACTGTTGCCAGCCCTCCTCCCACTGCCTTCCTGGAAGGAGCGTCCTGGGCCCTCTTTGGGGCGTCTTCAGCAGTTTCACAACCCTTGCATTCCAGCCATGAAATTTGTATCTGCCTTTTCCCAAGATGATCAGTTGAGAAAAGCCTCCATCGGCTTGCTGGCGCCTCCCTTCCCACTGCCTGCTCGGGTGAGTTTGGGAAGCAGCCCTTTGTGCCACATGAGGACAGCCTGGCCCTAGAGCTGTGCCTGCCAACAGTCGTTGGGATCCAGAGTGGGAGTCACTGGACGTTCTCTCTATCTGAGGTCCCGGGTCAGCCAGACTCTGGCGTTAGCTTCCCAGCCTGTCCGTTGTACTGGTAACAGATGGTCAGGTGTGTGCAGGAAAGGTCTCTATTTCTATAAACTTCTGCCAGTGCCCTCTGCCTCACTTAGCCAGTGACTCATTTACTAAGGAGGGGAGTTCCAGAGGAACTCTCTAGGTCTCACATCTTCCCAAAGACGGGCAGGCATCATGTGTGTTAGAGAGAGAAGGTAGTCAAGGGAGTTCTCAAAGGCAAACTTAGCCTCCATGCTCAGCCAGGTCCCTATTCATCTAGAATAGCACTGGAAGTTTATGAGGATGCTTCCTGCTTCACTTCCTGGAGAATGATGCTATCTTAGCATGAATTCTCTGTTGTGAGAGTCCATCTGTAAGATGCCCAAATACACACATACACACGAAGAGACATGTACCCCTTTCTTTCTTTCTTTCTTTCTTTCTTTCTTTCTTTCTTTCTTTCTTTCTTTCTTTCTTTCTTTCTTTCTCTCTTTCTTTCTTTCTTTCTTTCTCTCTTTCTCTTTCTTTCTCTCTTTTCTCTTTATCTATTTCTGCTTAAGATGGGATCTGTCTCTAGCCCAGGCCTCCCGTGTAGTGTGATTGCAGGTAGAAGCCACAATGCCTGCTCAGTTCTGCTCTGAAGTCTCTGCTCCCATTTGTTTGGCCTTCAGACGGTGATTTTCCTGCCTCTCACTCACTCCCATCTTGAGTAGTTTGTACCCTGGCTGGGGACTAGTTCTTTAGAAAAAGCTGCTTGGTTTTGCTCAGCCCATGGGGCCCGTGGAGTGTAATTAGTGTTCTGGTTTTCATCTGTCCCACCAGTGGATTTGGGTGAAGAAAGGTGTTTCCTCCTAGGAAGGCAGCTGGTTGCTGTGGTGCCACTTTGCACACAGGACAGATTTAGATGACCCTGCTGTCAGGGTTGTGTGTTAGGGCAGTAGACAGCCTGGAGCCACTCTGTCACAGTGACTTCACTCACAATTCCCATACTGGCAGAGTACAGTTGTTTGCACTGGAGAACAAGCCCAGAAATAAAGAACCCTGTTCTCAGGACTGACAATAGGAAACATCAGGGCCTCTCCACTCACTGCTTCCTGGACCAGAGTCTTCCTTTCAGATCCCTCATGTGAACCAGGTTGTCCTGCTAAATATCTGTACTGCGTTTCTCAGAAAACACACCCAAAAGGGCAGAGAACACAGGCCCAGCAAATCTGTCACAGGTCAACTTATGTTCTGACTCGTGTCTTTACTCTGCTTCCCCAAAGAGACCAAGCTGTGGCCATTGTTCAAGGTTCCTGGCTGGTGCTTTGAATCTAGGTGCAAATGCTGCATCCTCTCCCTCAAGTTGCACAATCCAGGGTATTTTTATCATCCATCCTTGATCTTCAGTGTCACCCAACACTTCAGCAGTGAGTCACTTCTGCAGGGAAGGGAAAAGGAAGGTTCAAAGGTGAGAGCTGAAGAAAGGAAGTGACTCAGTCTCAGAGAAAGGAAAGCCAGGGTCTCAGGCTAGAGCAGGATCACCTAAGAGCACAAGGGTCCTAGCCTTACCCTCCAAGCCAATGGGGCCAGGCTAGGATGGAGTCGCTGGCACCCACAGCTGTTGATGGATAGTTAGAGAATCTTCCAGAGCTCAGTGCCACTGTTATAGTCTTGTCCTGCCTGCCTCTGCACTGCCTTTTCCCCTTCATGCTCCCTATGTGGGATGGCCTAGTTAAAGCATTACCCTTACTGTTTGCTTGTTGGTGCTTACCGGCAATACTGTGTAGTCTTGTATTGCTGATCTCATCCTAGCAGAGAGTTTGTCAGCATGACAGTGACCTACAGCCCTCTGCTTCCCTCCACCTCACAGCCTTTTCCAGTCCTGCCCCAAAGGGAGGCTGACAAGTAGTTCTGGAGAGTTCAGAGCGCCATCAGCATTCAGAAAGCAATAGGAATAGTCTCCCAGGCGAAAAGCAGAAGCCAGAGGTGGGGCTGAGCTCTGCCAGCAATTGGACTTCACTTCTGATTTGTTGCCAAGCTTGACGTCCTGCTTCCAGGTGTCCCCAAGGAGAAGGTCTCAAGTCATGTGGCCAGTGCAGACGTCATGACTGTCACAGGACGAGGACTGTGGCTAACAGGAATTTCGGCTGCTTGATTTTTCTCCTTCCCTCCTCCATTGCCACGGATAGAAAATTGCAGTGCTCCTTAGGTGAGCGTGGAGAAGCTAAGACCTTTCCAGATGGAGAGAAATTAGGTTCTGCCAGTCTGCGGTGTAGGTAGGGTGACTAGGGAATGTACCATAAACCACCTAGGACTGGAAATCCTGTCTTATCTTGACACTGGAAGGACAGGGTGTGCTGGGATATGTGAAAGCCACCTTATACAGTGAGAAGTGTAAATATAGATGTGTTATTTAGACAGGTGGGAAAGACTAAGTGACTGGAAGAATTAGGTTCATTTCTGAATTACCAACATATGATCACTCCTTGGTCTTTGGGCAGAGATCAAGTATAAACCATTCCATATATCAGCCCTTGGTGTTCCCAGCACAGGCAGAGCCCTGGGCTGGACAGCTAATTCCTGAGGCTGAGTAGCTAGTTATTATCTGTCACCTGTGTGGGCTGTTGTTGTCCCCACCTCACGTTAGATTACTCTCGCCCAGGTTTTATAAGATAGAGTCAAGTCAGGGCACGGTAGCTCCAGGACACAGAGAGACCCTGTCTCAAAACACAATAAATAATTGTCATGTGATGGCAGCACACACTTTTAATCTTAGCACTCAGGAGGCAGAGGCCAGCCTGGTCTAATAGAGCAAGTTCCAGGACAGCCAGGCCTACACAGAAAAACCTTGTCTCAAAAAAACAAATAATAATAACAACAACAACAACAACAATATGGTTCAGCAGGTAAAGTAGTTTTCTGCCAAGCCCTGTGTCCTGCGCTGGGTCCCTGGGATTCACGTGGTAGAAGAGAAGTGGCTCCTACAAGTTGTCCTCTGACCTCACGTGCTGTGGTTTGTGTGTGCATATACATATATAACACATACATATAAGTAAATGTAGAGGGAAATGGCTCAGTGGTTAAGAGCATGTGAGGCTCTTGCAGAGAACCTAGGTTTATTTTCCAGCCCCATGTGGTGGCTCACTACCCTCTGTCACTCTAATTCTAGGGGACCTGATGCTCCCTTTTGGTCTCTGCTGCCACCAAGCATACACATGGTTCACAGACATCCCTGCAGAATTAAATAAATAAACTTATGTTATTTTTTTTTAACATTTATTTTATTATGTATACAGTGTTCTGCCTGTCTGTATGCTTGCTGGCCAGAAGAGGGCACCAGATCTCATTACAGATGGCTGTGAGCCACCATGTGGTTGTTGGGAATTGAACTCAGGACCTCTGGAAGAGCAGTCAGTGCTCTTAACCTCTGAGCCATCTCTCCAGCCCATAAGTATTTTAAAGAATTGTAAAATTTCAAAAGAAAAAGAATCTGAGTTCAAGGCCAGCCTGGTCTACAGAGAGCTCCAGGACAGCTGGGGCTACACAGAGAAACCAAAGGAAAAGAATAAGAAAAAATAACTTAAAGAGTAAAACACAAACAATGAGGAAAGTATTATAACTGATAATTTGAAAATCTACATGTGAATGCAGAGGGAAAATGGTATTTTATTTTCCCTGGAAACCCTTGAAGGCACAGGCAAGTGGAAACCATTTGGCCAAGGTAAACACTAAACAATCAAGTGAGATCTGCTAGCTGTGAGTGAGGACGACAGGTGAGACTTCACTTTCCAGTGCTGCGATTAAGACCATGACCAAAAGCAGTGACTTGGCATGGAAAGGGTTTATTTCATCGTGCACTTCCATGTCACAGCCCATCACTGAGGGAAGTCTGGTCATGCAAAAATGCTGCTCATTGGCTTGCTCAGCTTTCTTTCTTATTCAACCTGGGGACCTCCTGATTGGGAGAGACAGCACACAGTGGACTGGACCCTCCCACATCCACATCCATCATTACTTAAGAAAATGTCCCACAGGCTTGCTTACAGGCCAGTCTGAGAGGGGGCATTTCCTCAGTTGAGATTCCAGCCTCTGCCCAGATGACTCCAGCTTGTGTCAAGTTAACAAAAGCAAACCTAACCTAAGCAGCAAGGGCAGGCAAGGGGCGTCAGGACAAACTGAAGCATGATTCCAGGTGACCGGTGTGCAGTAAGAACAGAAGACAAACAACAAGGCAGAGGCAGGAGGATCCCTGATTCCAAGGCCAGCCCGGTCTGCAGAGAGAGTTCCAGGACAGACTCCAAAGCTACACAGAGAAACCTCGTCTCAAAAAAAAAACAATAAATGGATGAATGAATGAATGTCAAAAATTTTGCTGAGCTGTGATGGCACACACTCAGCACTCAGTGGCAGAGGCAGGTGGATCTACAGAGTGAGTTCCAGAACAGCCGAGGTTACACAGAGAAACCCTGTCTTGGAAAAACAACAAAGAGAAATTCTGGCAATAAAAAAAAAGTATATTAAAAACATAGGGAACCCTTATGTGAGGCAGGTGATCTCTATGACTTTGAGGCCAGCTTGGTCTTCATAGCAAGCTCCAGGTCAGGTCAGCTAGGGCTGCTACATAGTGAGACTATGAGACCCTGTCTCAAATATATGTGTGTATGTGTGTGTATGTACACATATATGTATATGACCCATGACATGGCTTAGCAAATAAAGGTGCTTACTCCTGAGCCTGAACCCACATGGTTGAATGAGAAAACTGACTACCAAAACTTGTCCTCTCCTCCATACATGGGTACATACAACAAACATGCATACACAATTAGTCAACAAATGAATAAATAAGCATAATTAAAGACTATCGGGATAGGGCAATGGATCAGTCAGTGAAGCTCGATGTCCTCTTCTGACCCCAGGCACTTGCACCCATGTGCACATACCCATAAAGACACACACACACACACACACAAAATTGTAAATAAAATAAATCTTAAAAGAGTTCTGCTTCACACACCTATACTTCTAGAGGCAGAGATCGGGGTCCATCCAGCCCTTCTAGCTGCATCAGCAAGCTCTGGGTTCAGTGAAAGAGCCACCTCAAAAATAAGGTAAACGGGGATTGAGAAAGACCCCCAACATGACCTCTGGCCTATCTGCTGTACACACACACACACAATACACATATCAAGGAATAGCCAGGCATGGTAGCTCGTGCCTGTGACCCTAGCACTGGGAGGGTGAGGCAAGAGGACTGGTGTGGGTTTAAGGCCAATGTAGGTTACAGAGTCAAGGAAGAATACTCCGTGTTGACTCTGGCAGCACATCCACTGAGACTGGAAGGACACAGAAGCAGCAGCTAAGAGATAAGTGCTGTCTCTGAGGGAAACCTGGAGTACCCTGGACCTGTGGTGAGGAGCGGTTGGCTCTTTAGAAGAGGAAATGGTGTGTTAGCACTTACCTGCAATCAGCAACTGCAGCAGGAAGCTGGGAGAGGTAAAGCAAGGTGATTGTGAGTTCAAGGCCATCCAGGACTTCTGTGGTGAGATTCCCATCTCAAAAGACTGAAACAAAACTAAACCGAAAGAAAAGGAACCGAAACACTGTCCTGTGAGCTGTTTCAGTTTGCCCTGCCCTTGCAAAGACGGCTGACACATTCCAGGTAAAACACGTTATACTTGCTGGGCGTGGCAGTGCACACCTTTAATCTCAGCACTTGGGAGGCAGAGACAGAAAAGAAAAAAAGCAACAACAAAAAACAGTATCCTCAAAGGCAAGCCCACAGGAACTTTGGTTACTCTGGCATCTGGATGAATTGGAAGCACAGTGGCAAACCCTCCGGAGTCCCTTAAGAGCATCTGTTGCAGAGTGAGGGACTCAGGGTGGATCTACTCCTACCCATCGAGGAGTATCAGAGGTGTGATTGGCATGGCCTTGAAGTACCTGAGCAGGGCAGAGCTCAGGAGGGGAAACCCCAAGCCCCGCCAGAGTGGCACCTGGCCTCTGGTCCCCAGAGGGCATCCCCTCCGCCTCAGGGGATTTCAGTATTCAGTGAAAAGGAAGTTCTTGTCCGAGGTTGGAAAATGCTGGCTTACAAAAAATGAAACCAGCTCATTTCTCCTCTGTAGTCCTCAGTCCAAAATGCCAGCTTCTGTGAATCGCTGATTTGAAAGGCAGCATATTAAATCTAGCCTTGCTGTATCTATTTTTCTAGAAGCACCTTTTAAAATAAAATTTTCGAGAAGCACTATCTTGTATTCCAGGGAGGCAGCTCTTTTAAGAGCTCAGGGAAGCCGGGCGGTGGTGGCGCACGCCTTTAATCCCAGCACTCGGGAGTCATAGGCAAGCGGATCTTTGTGAATTCGAGGCCAGCCTGGTCTACAAGAGCTAGTTCCAGGACAGGCTCCAAAGCTACAGAGAAACCCTGTCTCGGGGGAAAAAAAAAATAGAGCTCAGGAAAGCCTAGTGTGGTGGCACAAATCTATAATCCCAGTGTCTGAGAGGCAGAGACTGGGGGATTGCAAATTTGAGGCTAGCCTAGGTTGCATAGGTAGTCCAAGCCAACCTTGCCTACATAATTGGACTTTGTTTAATAAAATCAGGGGAGGTGTGAGGAGAGAGTGCACGCATGTGTGGAGGCTAGAGACAGACACTGAGTGTCTTTCCTCTGTCTCTCAAACCCTGTTTGAGGCAGGATTTTTCACTGAATCCTGAGTTTACAGATTGGCTAGACTGGCCAGCAAACTCCAGGGATCCACTTGCCTCTACCATCCTGCCCAGTGCTAGAGTTACAGACGCCATGCTGCTTTTGCTAGCATGTATGTGAGCCTGCATGAGTGTATGTACCACACGAATTCAGGCGAGCATCCAATCCCCTGGAACTGGAGTTACAGGCTGTTTTGAGCCCAAACCTGGGTCCTTCTTCCAAAGCAATCAATGTTCCTAACCACTGAGGCACCTCTCTACCCGCATATGCCCAGATTTCCCTTTACTGCCTGGGCATCTGAACTCAGGTCTCCATGTTTGTGTGGCCAGCATAGCACTTTTCTGAGCCATGTTCTCATCCCTAAGGTGGGAGGGTTTTTTTTTTGTTTGTTCGTTTTTTGTTTTTCAAGACAGGGTTTCACTGTGTAACAGTTTTGGCTGTCCTAGAACTCTCTCTGTAGACCAGGCTGGCCTTGAACTCACAGAGATTCACCTGCCTCTGCCTCCCCAGTGCTGGGATTAAAGGTGTGCGCCACACTGCCCAGTGAGGTGGGAGAGTTTTAAATCCGGCAACGCTTTAGCTAAGATGTTGCTCCAGCTTTTATGTGTATGTTGAATGACTTGTGCTTGTTATCTAAGATCTTTGGGTGACCGTTTCTTCGTCTTTAAGGTGAGGGAAATGACTCCTGTTTATAGGGTTGTTATGAAAATGAAAGGAAGTGATGTATATGAAGAGCTTCGCCCGGGAGAGGCACTCAGTAAAAAGGTGTCTAGCTCAGCAAGATGGCTGTATGATAGAACCCATGTAAAGGTGGGAGAGAGAACTGCCACAGAGGCGTCCTCTGACTTCTACCTGCGCCATGGCATCCACACACCACACAATGATAGCAATTAAATTTAAAAATTAGAGATATGTGAATAGATTCCTGAAAAGGATGCATAATGCCTCTAGATACCAGGGTAGGTATTTGAGAATTAAACACGTAATTCGCATTATTTTATTTTTTGTTTTATTTTAACTGACTCTGTAGACCAGGCTGGTCTTGAACTCACAGAGATCCACCTGCCTCTGCCTCCTGAGTGCTGGAATTAAAAGCATCTGCCACCACCTCCTAGCCATTTTTAAAAATAATTTGAATAATAGCTAGAAAAAGAGGTGTGTTATATCAGCACAAATGTTAATAGCAGGGAGGGCCAAGAAGAGCTGAAATTTTCTGGATATAGTGGTACACGCCTTTAATACCAGCACTCTGGGGGCAGAGACAGGTGGATCTCTGAGTCTGAGGTTAACCTGATATACAGAGTGAGTTCCAGGACAGCCAGGGCTAAACAGAGAAACTCTGTCTCAAAAAAGAAGGGAGGGAGGGAGAGAGAAAGAAAGAAAAGCAAAGCTGGTTAAGCATGGTGTGCACACCTTTAATCCCAGCAGAGGCAGGCAGATCTCTGTGAGTTCCAAGACAGCCAGAGCTGTTAAATAGAAAAACCTTGTCTCGGGAAAAAAAAAATAATAATAATAACCCAAAGCTGAAATTCAAGGACTGGGTCTTGAATAAGTTATGACTGGCATAAAGGACTTTTATTTGTTTGGAACAAGAAAAAAAAACCTAGGCCTTGTTGCTTAGACAGAGTAACACTGAGCAGTTACAAAGGGAGCAAAATGTGCTGGAGCTGTATCTGTTTCTACCTCAAGACAAAGGATTATCAACCCAGGAAGAACTAGCCACACAGGGCAGAAGTCCTGCTTTCACTTCTCTTAGGCCGCACATACTGTGCGCCCAGAAGAATCGGCAGATGAGAGTCGTGTTCACCGGGGAGTGGAGGAGACGGGTGCCAGCAGACTGAAGCATTGCAAGTTCAGGCTGCTAAGAGCATCCTGTGCTTTCGGGACCAGTAAGCTCATTATCAGTGTCAGGAAAAGTCTGAACTCAATTCTTCAGCAAGGAGCTTTGAATGCTACTGGGGAAACAACCCCTAGAGACACAGTCAGGCACAGTGCTCACTGTCTGCTGGGACAGAAGACATCATGACCGTGCCTAGGCAGCGCTCAGCCAGGCGTCTTACAATGCTCTGACATCATTACAGGCAAGACGGAAATGTCCAGAGAGCATACAAGAGTGTAATGCGAAAGGTGGATTTATTTTTAATCGGTTGGATGAATATACCCAAAAAGCAATGTTGCCAATCTCTCTGCCCAGCCCAGGACTTTTCTCAATTTAATCAACCGCTGGGTTAAGAATGTCAATAGCGCCGGGCAGTGGTGGCACAAGCCTTTAATCCCAGCACTCAGGAGGCAGAGGCAGGTGGATCTCTGTGAGTTCAAGACCAGCCTGGTCTACAAGAGCTAGTTCCAGGACAGGCTCCAAAGCCACAGAGAAACCCTGTCTCGAAAAAACAAAAACAAAAAAAAGTCAATAGCAAATCAATCAGTATGTCAGGGATGTGGCATCAGGAAGGAATGCCGAGATGGTGGATGCCAGAGTCAACTTCAGAATCATCCAAACTGCCTGAAACTCTAGCCAGATAATGTAGAGTTCTGCCTTTAGCTTCAAATAATCCACTGCATACACTGGAGAGGAGAGGTGGGTAGCCTGTGGGAGAAAACCTGAGTAAGATCCCATTGACAGGGAGTGCTGTATGAGTCGGTAGTGTGATGAGGTTACAAGGAAAGACAATTTGATGACAGTTTTAATAGAAATAAACCGCCCCAGACAGGAGTGATCACAGAGCCTCAGACATCTGCACTGCTTAGACCACATGCTGTATTTATTCCCACACATGCCACTTCACTTCCGGACATGACACTCTAGCTTTGACGAGCTCCAGTGAATCCCACAGAGGGTGGCTTGAACGGATGGAGGATTTCAGAACCTTGTCAAGAATGTAGTTGAAAGTTAGGGCCATGTATCCAAGAAAAAGAGGCTGTTGATAGAATTCAAGAACAGCCTCTGGGGTGCGAAAGGTTGCCAGGGAAAGATGGATTAAACTACTGGGCTGCATAAAAACTGGTGGTTTGAGAGTTGCAAAGGCAGATTGCAAGATGATCTGGCCACCATCTCCTGGAGTGGAACAAAAGCCTTGAGGGATTTTCTTTGCCTTTAATCCAACCTTTCCAGAGCACCAATGGTTGACCAGGACCTGAAGCATTTGCTCCTTGTCTTCCTTTCAAGCCAGTCTCAGACATCCCCTTTCAAGACCTTTGCAGACCCAGCAGTGGTGGCGCACACCTTTAATCCCAGCACTTGGGAGGCAGAGGCAGGTGGATCTCTGTGAGTTCGAGGCCAGCCTGGATTACAAGAGCTATTCCAGGACAAGGCATGAAAGCTACATAGAAACCCTGTCTTGAAAAAACCAAAAAGAAAAAAGAAAATTGCCATTATTTGGGGCGGGGGAAAAAAAATCAAGACCTTTGCAGAAGAGGAAACTGATCTGGCCAGGGGCAACTGGACTCTGGGCCCTGGATAACGGCAAACAAGTTTCTGTTAGCCATCGCTGTTCTTGCAGGAGGAGCTGAGAAGCACCTGCAGTACCCATGCACTGTTAGATGCTGCCTTAGACTCATCTCACTTAAATATGAGAGCGACCCTGCTACACACCTGGAATCCCACTACCCCAGAGGTTGAGTCAAGATGAGAGTAATATATGTTCAAGACCAGCCTGGGGGTTCAAGGGTGGGGTGCTGAAATACCCCAACAGATGAAGTCAAATGCCACAAAGTCTGATGGGCCTGAGTTTGATCCCTGGGCTTCTGGAAGAGGAGGATCAACCCCGGTGAGTTGTCCTCAGACTTCTATATGCGCGCGCGCACATACACACATACTAGATAAATGTGATAAAATGAAAGACCAGCCTGGGCTACATGGCAAGATCTTATCTCAAACATGGAAAGAGATAGGTTGTCATTTGCCAAGGTCACCTGTGATACTTGATACTCTGCCTCATTGAGCATGCTCCTGAATCCATGTCCCCTAGGCCTCCCCAGTGGCTGTGGGTCATGTCTCCCAGAAGCCCCTCTCCTTCCCAACCCCCCACCCCCAAAACTCTGTCTTATCCTCTGTGGAAAACTCAGGGAGAAAGCCCAGCTGAAGAATTAGGCCATGCTGCCGAGCACACTACTTATTTTTTTATGACTAAGATTAAGCTGACAACCATGCAAAACATTGCAAACCTGTGTTGGCTGCAGATTTAATACCTCACCCAGCCCACACAAATAATTCATGCTTCTGCATCGATGTCCAGAAAAAACAAATCAGCAAAAAGCTGGGCTCCTGCGCGTGTGAAGCAGCCGCCTTTCCACCGAGGCCGTGTGCCGGAAATACCAGGCTCCAGGAGTGCAGATCTAGCATTTTGAGATTCTTTTTTCTTAAAAGATTAAAGTATGTTTTCTCAAATGATTGAAGGTTGGTGGGAGGTGTAAATGTGGGCACTTGTCACATTAATTCTTCAGATGATTAAGTTCTTTGCTGCTTCTTGAAAGCTGTTTGCAGTTGGGTTTGATGTCCCCGTTCTGGGTGAGTGTGTTGTAGCAGTTACCAAGGTGACTTTAGCTGACTTTCAACAATTTATTTTTCCCTCCTGCTTGAGACTCTAGCCCTGTGTGCTGTGTGATTCATCTCTACCAGCCCCCACCCCACCTCCCATGGCTATTCATCAGCATTTTTGCCTGGCCTACTGAGACTGGATCCTCCAGAAGGTCCCACCCAGCAGGCCAGGCCTCAACGCCACTGGGCAGCATGGCAGCATAAGGGTAGAGAACCTGTCCTCAGATGCACACGGTGTGATTATAAGGCACATCCTGGCTCTGCTACGTAACTCTGTGGGGCTTGCTGGGGCTGGTGGTAAAGTGTTTGCCTAGCATGCATGAGCCTCTGAGTTTCAGCCCCAGCACTCCCAAAAGTAAAACTGACCTTGAGGTTGTTTTGGCTCACTTTATTTGTAAGAGGGCTAAGAGAGCCTCCGTGCTTGTGTGAGGACCTGCTGAGTGACTGTGCAACAGAGAGCCTGGCACAGAGGAAACCTTGACAAACATGGCTGCTCTCATGTCCTGTATTCTGCTCTTGTTTGGGCCCCAGGAGCACCCCAATATCACCTTTGAACCCATCAGTAGTACCTGAATGAGATGTGGGGTTGTCCTCAGAAGGCCGGCATAGAAAGTGGTCAGATGTTCACAGTTCACAAGCTGGCCTGCCACAGACAGGCTCTTTGGCCTTGGATATGTCCCCTCTTTGAAAAGGAAAGAGGTAAATTAAACAGTTTGAGTTTCTTTCCAAGCTTGAAATACTGTGACCCTCTTGGCCAGTGTTGGTCTTCTTCACGGGTCTTGTGAAAGTGCTTGCCAAGAGAAAGGTAGTTCCCAGGGCAACTTTGGGAAACTTCAGGAGGGGATGCCTTGTTGACAGAGCAGTCACATCTAGGGTTGTATCCACCTGGGGAGAGGAGTGAGTTGAGCCACTGCTTTGCTAGTACTGCCATGCTCTCTGTGGGGAGGGCCTCTGTGCTCACCCTTCCTTAGTAAGCTGAGGCCTGCTCCTGGGTGACTATCCAGCTCAGATATCCTGAGTAGCTCCTGCCTGCTGCTTGAATGATTGAAAAACAATAAACAAACAAACAAATAAATAAATGATCCTTCCCTAGTATTTTGATGGACACTTGAAGAATTGTTCTGGGTTTCACAGCCCAAACCAGAACCCTGCCTTTTGAATGCTGTCAGTGGATGACCCTCTTTTCCTGATGGGGAAGATTTGGGAGGTCAGTAAAGGACAGCTGAATTTGAAAAGCAAAACTTAGAATGGCAAGGGACCCAGTAGCCCAGCTGTGGGACCAGCTGTTGGTGAGGAGCTGAGCTTGAGAGAGCAAGAGTGAGTGACAGCTTTGTTTGACCAAGGTCACTGTCAGGAGGGATCTAGTTTAGGACTTCCATATGTGCACACAGGACGCACAACACATATCCACACCACATGCACACATATCCACACCACATGCACACATATCCACACCACACATGCATCTGACTCATAAGGGCCCAACATTCATCCCTCACCAAGGGTTGCACTATCCCCTGCTTAGAGGCTCACTTAGATCACTGCCTTGCCTGCCCTATGCAGGGGTGTGCTCGCTCAGAACCTGAAGGTCATCCAGCTCTGAGCTGTTGTAGAGCTCGTAGGGCTCAAGGCAGGAAAAGAGGTTTCTCAGAGTGCCTGTTGATTCCACGGGCAAAACAAGCCGCTGTGATGTGAACTTGCGTGTGTGTTAGCCAAAGATGTGGGCTCTGGGTCCTGACTAACTTCAGGCCAAATACCAACCGCACTTCACTTGCTACGCAACCTGCACACATAACTTAGCCACTCCAGTTCCAGTGTGCCCACCCCATGGGGCGTCGGGAGGCATGGGCAGCCAGTGAGAAGTGCTTGCCACCTGCTGGCCCTTGGCTAGTGCATAGTGAAGGGTGTTACCATAGTTAACAGGCACCGTAGTTGCTAACCAGGAACTTGGCCAGAAAATCCCATTTGCTCCTCCCAGTGGTTTTCCCCATGTGCTTAATCTGTCCCTTGCTTGCCTCACAGGAGCCGTAAAGACAGCTTAGAAAGCGAGAGCTCCACGGCCGTTATCCCCCACGAGCTGATCCGCACCCGGCAACTCGAGAGCGTACATCTGAAATTCAACCAGGAGTCAGGGGCCCTCATTCCTCTCTGCCTAAGGTGAGCTGAAGCACTCCATTCCACAGTACCCTGCAGGCTCAGTGCCTTCCCCCAGCACAGAGCAGCTAAAGCTTTGAGCCAGCCATTTTCATAAGACTGGCGTCTGTGGGCAGTTGATACCAGAGCGGAGTCCTGGGACGGCTGCTTGAGTGGCTCTCTTCCATCCAACCCTGCAGCATCCTCCCGTATCCAAGCCTCTGGGTAGCTCAGGTGATTGAGAAGTCTTCAAGCAGAGTAGCGAGGCCAGATGGCCCTGCAGATTGTCCCTAGAGAAGGACTGTTCTTTTCTTGGGGGGGGGTGAGACAGGGTTACTCTGTAGCCTTTGGAGCCTGTCCTGCTCTTGTAGACCAGACTGGTCTTGAACTCACAGAGATCCGCCTGCCTCTCCCTCCTGAGTGCTGGGATTAAAGGCGTGCGCCACCACCATTTGGCTCTGTTCTGCATCTCTTAACCAAGAGTAGCCCTGAGTCATAGAGCACATCCCCCATTTGTCTGTCATCTGGGTTGGTGTTTTGTTTTGTTGGGATTGGTCTCACTACTGACTGGCCTTGAACTCACAGAGATCCTCTGCCTCTGAGAACTGGGGTTAAAGGTATGGACTCCACACCTGGCTTTCTTATCCTCTTGTTCTCTGAGAAGTTTCAAAGTCAGAGTCCATGGGGAGTAGATGCTGAGAATACTCTTTTGTCCAGGAAGTGTCCTTCAGCTGTGCCTCCCTTTGGGAGGTTGAGTGACCAAGAGAGTCTAGGATGGCCCCTGCCATCCCATAAGCTAAGACACAGGTCATACTGAGCTGTCAGGAGCAGCAGGGTTCTGATAGGTTGGACTCTACCTCCTCTCGCTTGATGCTTTTCCCATGCAAGATTCTCAGTTCTTTACAAACCCAGTGGCCAGCCCAGAAGCCTCCTGGGGGGACCGGAAGCCCAGCTGTGGCCAGGATGCAGGTCGTGCAGAACACCGCACTAGGCTGGATCTCTTACAGCTGGCTTCCTCCAAACCCTTGGAGTTCCATCCTCACTTTGCTAGCACAGGAGGCAACAAGAATCCCCCTAAACTCGAGGGCACAATGACAAGGAAGAAGGAATTGCATGGTTTGAACACTGCCCACGGATCCAAGAGCCAGGAGAAGTGGGGTGAGCCAGCCTTAGCCAGCTTCCCTGAGCAGTAGGGCAAAGGTGTCCAGTGGTCTGAGTGAACAGTAGCTCCCAGAGCCAGCATTAGACTCCAGCCGTGTCCTCCTAACAGCTGCTTGGGCACAGGCTTGGGCTTTTAGCCTAGGGAAGGGTTAATCCGAAGCAGCCTGAGAATGCAAAGAGCTGGTTTTGCCTCCTTTGCCACTTGGCATTCCTGCCCATTGGTTGCCACTGCCTGCCCTTCCTCCAAGTATATTTCCAGTCTGGGAATTCATGGTGTCTTCTTGCAGTGACCCTGCTTGGCTTCAGACTTTTGTTTTGTTTTTGTGTTTTTAAAGATTTGCTCATTTCCTCTAGGATAACTGCTTAAATGTTACAGGTAAGCCCAAGAACAAGTGGAAGATCCTGCATTGGCACAGAAGTGCCCAACTGAGAGGCATGAGTCTTCCTTCACTCAGGACATGATGCTGGCACACTGCTAACATCCCTCACCTGCCCTGAGGCCCTTGAGCTCTGGCCCAGAGTGTCCACTGGCTAGGGACTCTCGGAAAGATGTCGTTAGCATCTAAAGGTGGTGCCTTTCGCTAGTGTGCTACAGTGAACATGTTTGGTTAAAGTCCTGTTAGTGGGCAGCTGGGCCCTCAGGAGGCACTGGCCAGGCACTCTGCCTCAGGGAACTTTGGTCTGTAGCCCAAGCACGTTGGCTAGGGACTGTGTTTCTGGGTCCAGATCCCCACTGTCTCCGTGTTCCCATCCCCAGGGGCAGACTCCTACATGGCCGGCACTTCACCTACAAGAGTATCACAGGTGACATGGCCATCACGTTTGTGTCCACGGGAGTGGAAGGCGCCTTTGCCACTGAGGAGCACCCTTACGCAGCCCATGGACCCTGGTTACAAGTGAGAAGCGTCCTTTTTCCCTTCCTTTTTCCCCCCCTCAGCTCTTCACCTGCTGCCTACCCTCCCTCTGAGGGTAGCTCCCTATGGCACCCATCCTGGGCTGGGAGCTGCCTCTTGGATTCAGAACCTGAGCTTTGTGTGTGGGTATGGAGAATGGGTGCTGCTGCTGTCTTCACAGCTCCAGGGGCACTTCCTGACCTTCTTCCCATCCCCTGATGCGAGTTTCTCTCCTGGCCATTGGTGCAACCACTAATGACAGTGGAGATCCAGGTGCGAGGAGTAGAAACATCTCATACCCTGGGAAATCAAGACACAGGACATTGGAGGGTGAACAATGTGTGGATGCCACCCTATATGGACTATATGGTGACTGTATGGAAACTTCTCCAGAATTCATAGAAGTGAACTCGGGCAGGCCACAGTGGCCAGAGCTACCCCATGAGCTCCTGATAGAAACCATTGAGCAGAACTGATGGCTTGTGCAGAGCGTTCTGTGGTTGTGCTCTCCTGCTCGGAGCGAGGGTCAGAGCTGATGTGGAGTAAGAACCATCAGCCTCTTTCCAGTGCCTACCCTGCCCAGGGCTCTAAGGGTCACTAGCCTGGTCTGCCATGCTCCTTTCTCTGCTTTTGGCTGTGTTTTGGAGTAGGAGAAAAGCAATTTACCTCCTTTCACAAGAATATCAAGAAAAGGAAGCAGGGCCAGATGTATTAAAGCACACCTTTAATCCCAGCACTTGGGAGGCAGAGGCAGGGGGAATCTCTATGAATTTGAGGCCATCCTGCCCTACAGAGAGAGTTCCAGGACAGCTAGGGCTACAAAGTGAGACCCTATCTAAAAAAAAGAAAAAAGAAAGGGATTTGGGGCTGCAGAAAGAGAATCTGACCTCCATTCGAAAGGCAACCAAGCTTTGTTTGTGATGTGTTAGAGAAAGCATAGGGATTACAGTAAAAAAGGAAGAGAATTGCATTGGCTTTGTGGGTAACCCAGTCTGGGGTCTGCACTACTCTTTATATGGTATGTTTTTGTCTGCGTGTGTCTGCTTGCAGCTGATGCTCTCCTCCCTCACAACAACCTCCTCCCTGCCCCCACCAAAGTCCTAACCCTTAATTAAAACAAACAGCAAACAAAGGATACCAACCACTCTAAGCCCAGAGGTAGGAATGGGAGCTAGTGCTTTAGGGATATTGTGTTCCATAAATTATCTTGCCTTTTTCCACTGTTGTTATTACATTGTTTCATAACAAAATTACTTTGAACCATAAAGTTATAAATACATTTTAAAAGTCCCACTTGGTAACATTAGATTTCTGTCTGTGTAGTGTTGATAGTTACTGTAGCAAAAGCTCTGAAGTGTAACATTTGAAATGAGCCCGGTACAAGTAGAAACGGCCTCCCATACCTCCATTCCCACCCCTAGCCATGCCCCAAGCTGCCACCCATCTCTACCGACAGCCAGACAGACTAGTATGGAGGTGAGAGATGGGGATCCCCACAGGTTACCCCAGCCACACAGAGTCCACAGATCATCATTCCAGTGGATGATGTCATGCCAGCAGGTCTCAGCAGAAGTGTCCTGGGAGTTCATGAGCGTGTGCGTCTGCAGTTCAAGCACATTTGGAGGGAATTAGGAACTGGAGTCTCCCTAGACTAAAGAAGAGTGTCTGCCCTTGTATTCTGTCATCTTTTGTAGAGCATCTTCCTGGCCTGAGGGCTGAGGTGGTCAGCATCTCTGGCTTTCTGCCTGCTTAGGAACCTGAGCCCCCAGAAGACTCAACAGTTATCTGGCAGCCCCTCAGTCTTCTGGAAGGAAGCCTCCTGCACCCCACCCAATTCCCAAGTTTTTAATCCCCTGGCTGATAGTGTTCCTGCTCTTGGTGACCCCCCCCTCATGTTGGCAGCCCCCCAGTGAGTTGGGGCATTGGGCACCACCTGCCTCCCAGTACTTGGGTCCCCTCCTGTGAGCTGTTGCCCAGGGAACCAAGGAGTGGTGGAAACGAGTTGCTGTGCTGGGAGCTGCTTAATCAAAGGCCTGTTACGGGCTCATTAGTGTGGTCTACCATGGGCCGCCCTCAGGAGAGCTCTGGGAAGGCTGGCTCGGGTCCGGCCCTCCAAGCACACACCCTTGATCACCGAGAGCTTTCTCAGGCTCTTTGCAAGGAGCTCTGGGAAACTCTCCATCTGACCTGCCCCAGCCTCTGGGTTCTCAGCAGTGAGGCCAACACCCACATCAGCTTCCTCCCCGCCTGAGAGCAGTCAGCGTTTTCTGCATCTGTCTGCTAGCCCAACTTTCCCTTTAGGGTCTTGCCTCTGTGGTCGTAGACAGCTCCCCAGCTTGTGGGAACTAGGCTTGTCATGACTTGTGGGCCTCTAGGTTGCCTCGCAAGGACCAGCTGTCTCCCCAGGAGTCTGTAGGACCTGAGGTTCCATTCAGTCACAGATCAAGCCCCGCTGTGCCAAGAAGGGGCCCAGGCCTGTTCGGAGAGAGAACTCAACACCCACAGACCTGCCCCTGCTCCTTACAGGCATCTGTCACTCACTCACAGGGTCTGGGGTGTCTTTTTGAGCCTTGTGTGCCCAGGCCTACTGATGGCAGAGGAGCAGGGGTGACTGAAAGCAGTAGGCATAGGATGGAGAGACCTCAGTTGCTGCTTGAACTGTCCCTGTGGGTCACAGCTGAAGTGGGAGGGGCAGGGAGACTGTCTTGCATCAGCCTTCAGCAGCCTTTAGAGTGTTCACTCCCAGCCTTGGCACCTTGTTCTGGCTGCCAGCCCAGACCTGCTATCTCTGAGGGAAGGGAAGACATTTATTCTCCCTATGCTGGGAAAGGATGACTGAGAGAAAAAGGGATGGCCAGAGAGCCCTAGTGGGATGGCCTCAGACAGGCTTCCGTACCCACCCCATCCCAGGCTGCCACCTGCTCCCCCACTTTCTACCACCTCAGAGAGACCCAGGCCTGGGGAAGTCAGGACCCAAGACCTGAAGAAGAGGCAGGCAAGTATAGTTGGAAACTCACACATCAGGAATTGCTGCAGAGGCAGGAATTGGCTTGAGCCTATTATACTCTTTCCAGAGAAGAGACCTGGCTGCATCCATCCTGCCTTGTGTCACCCTTAAGATCATAGAACCTGAAAGCCAAGTCCAGAGCTTCATGAGAAGTCTCCAGACCCTGGAGCAGGCCTGCTCACTGGGGGCTGTGGCATGCTTCTCCCTTGGCCTGTTGTCCTGAACTGTCAATCTTCTGAGCAGAGCCCCGCCCAGCACTGAGTCAGTTCAGTCACCAGTTCCTAGGTAGGGCACTCTGAAGGAGGGAAGCTTCAGTCCCAGAGGTCACAGAGAGGGCAGATCACCAAACACGAGATTATTTTTTTTAGGCCCTGCAATGCTTTCTCAGCTGTGTGGTGTCTGACAACTCACCCAGGTGGCGCCCTTAGTCCCAGCCACTCCCCACCGGCCCAATGGGAGGTCTTTGGCTTGGGAGAAGACACCTCACAGCTGTTCCCAGTGGGGTCTGATGTTCCCAGCCAGGCTGAGAAACCACTGCTAAACTCCACCCAACCCAGGAACAGGCTCCCCATACTCCTTCAGCCAAGGTCCAGTGTTCTCCTGTTCCCATGCACCCTTTTGGATTCTTTATAGTGGGCAACCTGGGAGTCCCCAGCTCCTGGCACCCCTTTTCTGATGCCTACCATTTCTCCTGCTGGTGGTCCTGGCTATACCTGCCTCCTTTGGAGACTTTGGCTTAGGCTGTCTCCAGACCTCTCTGTCAGTCCTGTGCCTGTTAAGGTTTAGAGCAATAGCAATTCCCTGCTGTGTCAACAGCTGGAGTCCAAGCCTGCTTCTGGCCACCAAAGCCAACTTCTCACCGCCCACCCAGAGCAGGAAATGAGTGAGTGCCCCCCCTGCTCACAAGCACATGCCTCTGCCCCTCCCAGCACGGGAGTGTCCACAGGCTGTTAGCTGGCCTTGGTCTGCCTGAGATGGAGGAAAGGTGAAGAGCAGACCTGAGCCCTTGCGAGTCTCCACTCACTGCCATCGAGGGCGCCAGGGCTGCTCCTGTCCCTACTCACTGCCATCGAGGGCGCCAGAGCTGCTCCTTGGCAGGCCCGGTCTCTGTAAAGAGCACATTTCCTTCCTGGAGAAAAGGAAAGGGAGGGAAAGAAAGCCAAACTTGTTGGGAAGCAGAACAACGTGTCAACACAAGGAGCAAACAAGACAAAGTGTGGATTGTCGTTGTACCGAAGGGAAGAAATGGCATTGTCAGCTGCTCAGACATCCGTTGACCACAGACCTTGGAATGAGTGTCAGATTTGTAGCCTTCTAGCCCCTGCCTGCAGCGCAGCCGGGCCTGCCCAGGGCAGGCACCGACAAAAGATCGCTTTTCAGGTTCCTTTCTGGAACTTGCTGGAACCTGGAGAATTGAGAGGTTGTTGACAGTCCTTTCTCACCACCACCAAGCCAGGATGTCTGATTATACCACACATGGCCTGTGATGTGAGCCCACTGGAGTGAGCTACCAGCCGAGCCGAGATTCCAATCCCTCTCTCCAAATGATGGCACCCACACAGTCAAATAGTGGTGGAGCTGCAGCCACTGCCAAATGACCCTGTGCTCATTCCTCCTCTGAGCCTCTTTCGTTGCACTTCCTCCCAGTGTGATCTCTTGGGGTGTTGTGAAAATGCTGGTATTTTTGCATCCCCTTGGTGCGCTGTTCTAGGGAACACGTAGCCCAGCAGCACCACATTCTCCAGAGCCCTCCAGAGGAATGTGTCACTCAGATTGGTCCAGGGGCCTTTCCTCTCTCATTAGAGTGTCTCCTCCCTCCAAGGACTATTTGTACGTACTTCTCAGTGTTTTGTCCCAGTTGTTCATGCATGCGTGGATGACAGAGTGCAGTGATCGTTGTAATGATTTGTCATTATTTCTGCCACTCTTTTCTGGGCTGGAGGAACTGTTGAAATGTGTGGACTCAGAGTGAGGTGTTGCGCCCCGTGCTCAGGAGGGAGAGGCGGGAGAGTCTCTGTGAGTTTGAGACTAGACTGGCTTGCACAGGGAGTTCCAGGACAGCTGGGACTAAATAGAGAGACCCTGTCTTAAAACATTAAAAAAAAAAAAAGTGGACAGCTCAGTGGTACATAGCATGCTTTCCTTTCTAATTAGCCAGCACGCTTTTTTGTTTATTTGTTGTTAGCAGCAGTGTGTTTGTGATGCTCGGTTTCCAGCCCTGTTGAAATGAGAACACACATACTCCTGGCTGGGCTTGAGGGTGCTGGCCATTGGTAGAAGCTACCATTACCTCCCTACCCCCATCAGACGTCAGCCCTGAGTATACACACCTTTAGAGTCGGTGCACCTTCCCCAAACAGGAAAAGAGCATGCTCCATCACCCAGGCAGGCAGGCAGGCAAGCAGGCACTGCTCTGAAGCCAAGAAGACTGTCTTCTCCTCAGGAGCCAGTCATCTACACATTGGGAACTAGAGTCACGGCCCGTGCAAGCCCATCACAGGATTCAGTGAGGAGATGCAAGGCAGCACTTAGCACAGAGCCTGCATATAAGGCAGGTACTGCCCCTGTGATTGGCCATTTTCACTGTCCTGTATTACTGTGGCAGAGGCTGGTCGCTCCAAGGGGACGGTGAGCTTCAGCAGCTCCAAGCCCTAGCCCTGAGCAGGCTTTTCCCACAGTGGCATCACAACAGTGAGTCTGTTCCCAGGGAGAGCTCCCAGGAGCTGCTCCATCATAGCTGCCTATCTCCAGTATCCTGTCGATAAGATCTGTTAACATTCTCAGCTCCAGCTCTGAAATCTGCAGAGAACAGGGCCTGTTTGTTCAGTCCAAGCTTCTAAGGTTTAACTCCCAAAGGAAATTAAATCAGGTGCCTGGAGCTATGGCAGTCTGTCGTGTTTCTTTGCCGAGAATGTCACCCTTAATATCATGTGGATCTCATGTATAATTTTCCCCCTTTAATTCTTTTAAAACAATGTGGTTTCCAGCAGAAACCAGCAAATCATCAAAAGTGAAAATGGACAGCTAGGATTTGCCCCGTTTGGGGGTCTTGTCACCCCCTCCCCCAGCAGAGTACAAAATTAAGTCCACACACAGATGGCGCCACACTTAGTGGCAGCTCTGCTGAAAGCCTCCGTAACTCAGCAGTGCAGACCTTTGACAGGCGCTGGCTTAGGACGGACTGTTGGTGGCCTTACCTTCCTGTTGTTGAAAAATGCCCTTGGGAGTCTCCTTGGGTGGCCACCGTCCTTGGAAGCCCTCCCCCACCCCATTCTACCCCAGTGCTACAGTTCCAGACCTGGTTACCATTCTGGAGAAAGACCCTCCCTGTGGATTATTTATGGGTTAGAAATGAACCCGGCCCAGCCGGGACTGGTGTCATTGTAATATAACTGGGTTTGAGCTATGCTTGTGCTTGTGCTAGCATTTCAGAGATTGCAACAAGCCCCGGAAGTGCCGAAAATATGAATGTGACTTTATATTACTCAAGCAGACTGGTGATAACCAGTGGAGAAAGTCGGCTTGGGGGAGGGGACCCATGGGATAAGAGGAGGAGGGCTCAGACTCCAGGAAAGAAGGCCAGGTGTGACTGGATGTGGCCAAGGACCAGAAAGTGCCAGACAGGCTGGAAAGAGCCAGCCAACCCCCTCTGGGGAGCTTGGAGGAGGAAAGGAATGAGTGCTTTGGATGGACACTCCCCTGGATACTATTTGCTCATTCTCATTCTCTCTCTCTCTCTCTCTCTCTCTCTCTGTATGTGTGTGTGTCCTCTCTCTCTTCTCTGTCCCTCTGTCCCTCTCCCTCATTCTTGGTCAGAGCTGTTTGCTCCTGTTTTGGGAAGGCGGGTCTGTCCCTCTGGGGAGCGGCTGGTTGGGTGGGAAACAGGCTTTCTTGTCCAAGAAGAATGAACATGTGAGTCAGTGTCCTCCACCTAAGAGTCTAAAACAGCAGCTTCCAGGCCAAGACATGACATATGGTCTTGCTTTGGCCCACAGGGCAGGTGCCTCAGTTTCCCCATCTGGAAGGAGACTGAAAGAGATCAGGTGTGAACAGTCAGCATAG
Source organism: Ondatra zibethicus (assembly GCA_004026605.1). Lineage (NCBI taxonomy): Eukaryota > Metazoa > Chordata > Mammalia > Rodentia > Cricetidae > Ondatra > Ondatra zibethicus. The sequence continues at coordinate 164,526 of PVIU01000654.1, read as the reverse complement.
TGTCTGGTATGTTAGAGCTTTTCCTTCTCACTCGCCACCACCACGCCATCAACTTCCTTGCCTCCCATCCATCTTGCAAGTCCCTTTGACCCTCCTTACTGTTTCCTTCCTTCTCACTTCACCTTATGTCACAAAACGGAAACCCCTGCCCTTACAAACTGATCAAGTCCCAAGGGAAACTTCATGGGTATTTTCCCAACCTTCTGAAAGGGAGGGTTTCTCTGAAAGGAACCCTTCAGTTGGGTTGGCATTTTTTTACTCTTCTTCCTCTGTGCTCTGCACAGCATCTGCCAGAGAAGTGGAGAGCTCCTATAGACCAGGGCAGGGAGGATGGAGTAGAAAGGCCCAGGGTCTGAAAGAGAGCATGGGTGAGCTCAGCCTGGACCAGCAGTTCTGTCTGAGAGAGTCATCAGTTGAGAAAGTGGTTCATCAGATTGAGAAATGCTTGATGGAGCTCTGAGTTGCTGTGGGATGTTCCCATTAGCTGAGAAAACTTGTTTAGGGCATATGGATAGTGGTTATTCCTGCAAATAGTGGTGCTAGATGGTCTTGAACATCAAACCTTGTGGTACCAGGCATCAGAATAAAACAGTAGAGTGGGGAGATGAGACGCTCGGAGAGGAGGTGTCTCAGAAGTCAACATAGCTGCTGACTGGGACCTGCAGGGACATCCTGAGACATGACCCTGTGGTTGGAAAGGGAAATTCTAAGTCCCAGCCCCCTCTGTGAAGGGACAGGCAGCTCATTCTGCAGCTCAGATTTTTTTCTTGGTTTTTACCTGCTATCCCCATCCCCCAGTGGTAGGGATTGAACCCAGGTTTATGCTCCAACACTAGGGTGCATCTAAATCCCAGACAGGGCTTGTATTCCAAAGTCAAACAGATTCCTTTTGTCCTACACGGTTGGGAGAAGTGGGTGGGAACACTTGAGCCTGATCAGGCAAGGACCTTGGCAGTGGCTCTCCTGTGGCCTTGGGCTTTCCTGCCCCTCTACTTTGCTCTGCAACGTCCAGAAAACCAAACAGCCCAAAGAAGTGGGTTTCTGCTGCCTTGCAGTTCCCTTCCGAGGCCAGCCCTGCCCATCTTCCAGATGCCATCCCTTTCTCTACTGCCAGCCCCACCTCGCTGCCCTCTCTAGCCTACTTTACAAGCAGGTGGGGGTGGGGGGAAGGCATTGAGAGCGCACAATTTTTTTTTTTCAGAAGCCTGAAGTACTTCCCTCTGTCCCTAGCACCGATCAGTGGACCATCCCTCCTCCATAGCGAATAGAAACTTCCCTAACTTGGCAGTTGGCAAAGGGGCTGTATATAGTTTTTTTTTCTTCAAATAAAAACCTGCCTTTTGCTTTCTTTCCCAGATTCTGTTGACGGAAGAATTTGTAGAGAAAATGTTGGAGGACTTGGAAGATCTGACTTCTCCGGAGGAAGTAAGCCTGTTTGGTTTCTCACTCAGAGAGGGGTCCTGGGGCTTGAGAACATGGACCTGTGTGCGTGTGTGTGCACCTGTGTGTGTGTGCATGTGCACATGCTCACACTTCTATGGGCTGTTTTCTGAAGTACAGGGATAATGTAGAGAGGACTCTGAGAATGTTCAATGACTTTATTTTTCTTCCGTTTCCATGAACCACCTCTGCCCCACCCCCACCCTTGTGAGGACACCCAGCAAAAACTGTCTGAATTGCCAGCTCTTGAGAACCTCATTGAAGAAGGAGCCAGGGCCTTCAGGCTAGAGTTCTCCCCAGCCCCTGCTGTTCCCTGGCAGGTTCTGAACAGAAAGCCCATGTCTGCTGCCAGAGAACATTCCACTGGGGAGTTCTAGTGGGCAGAAGGGGACTCCTGCTCTTGCCTTGGGCCACCCAAGAGCCACACTCCCTTCCTTCGCCAGCTATAGCTTGCCTCTCTCAGCCTCTTCTTGGCTAGCTCAAGCCCTGAGGAACTGGCAGGCCAGGTGGGTTATGCCCCCCCCTTGGCTTCCTCTCTGGGGTACAGGAAGGAATGGAGTCCATAATCCCTTTTGTTTTTCTTCCTTGTTCCTGGCCTCCTCATTTGCAGGGACTTACCTCATCCTGGAAAGTCCCTTCTCCTCCTCCTGCCTCCTACTAAGCAGCACCCAGGCAGCAGACAGGCAAGCCTTGCTGGCCCCAGTGCTCCATGGGGTAGTGAAATATTAGCAAGCTTCCCAGGCCCCTGGAGGACCTTCTGGCCCTCCCCGGGCTGCCTGTGGCAGAGCCTGACCCTTCCCTCCCTTTGCCCTAATGTGCTAGCTTCCTTACTTCCCAGAGGCCAGGCAGGAGCACCCAGGGGTCGGCTCTCCCAAAACCACACAAGCCTCGGACTCAGGATAGATAGAAACTCCTCAGAGTTGGTCACCCCAGTAGAGCCGGTCTTCCCTGTCCCCACTCCAGGGATCCAGCTTGATCAATTAATTCATTTATGTATTCCAAGGTTATCTAGCACCCAATCCAGCCAGTCACCCCTACAAGTTGCTGCCTCAGAGGCCTTGCTCCCCCATTCAGTCAGGCCAAAGCTAGCTGCCCAGAAGGGCTTCCGGAGGTCTTGTCACACTGCAGTGGCATTATGCCAAGCTGCTACTCTGAGCTTGGGTGCTGAGTGGGCAGGAGGGGACAGTCCAGGCAAGAGAGACAGGAGCCCAGGGGAGCTTCAGAAAGTAGGTCACTAAAAATGACTTCTCTTTCTGCTCCCCTGCCCAGAGGCTATCCCCACACCCTGCCCAGTCTCCACTCTGTCCTGGGTCTACAGTCCCCCATGAGAGGGAGGGCAGAGGGAGCCAGCCAGGAAGTGTTAGTTTGTCCACCTCCAGCGCCGCTCGAGGCAGGCAGGATCATGATTCTGCCCTCCTCTTGCTGGCCCTGACTTGCAGCCTAGCCCAGCCCCAAGACAGTGGGGGCTCCGAGAGCGCCTGTGCTAACCCCAAGTCAGAGAGAATTTATTGAGCACCAGCTGTGTGCTAAGCTACATGAAGGTTCTAGAACCCAGAGGAATAAGAAGTCAGCTTCTCCCTTTTCACAAACAGAAGGCCCAGGTAAGTGAGAGAAATAAAACAGTCAGGCTGCCATTGGTTTCGGAGCACAGGACCCTGGGAAGCAGGGTGAAGGGGCAGTGGGTAGTGAAGGATTTCTCCTTCTGAAAATGTATATAAACCACCTTCATCCTCAGACGTGCTACATCCCAGCAGGGTCGGGGGTGGGGGGTAGGGGGGTTGCTGAGCTACAGCCTCCTTTTTTGTTGACCCTTTGACCCAGCTCTGGAGGTTAGGTTCTAGATTCCTTCCCACAATAGCCTCAGAAAGAGAGCCCATGACAATGACAGACGTCTACTCCCTGCTGGGTCCCCTATCCTCCAGCCCCAGAGCCTCAGGGAGCAGATTCCTCACATGCTTGTGGCTGGAGGCAGAACCTAGGAAAAGAACCGGAGGGAGGTCTACACGGTCAAAGAACTAGGAAGACACGCCCTCTCCAGTCTGTTGAGCGCTGGCTGTGTGGGAGGATAGGAGCACCTGGATCAGCCGCATGCACTCCTGTTCGTGTGTACACACACACACACACACACACACGGACACACGCACGCACACACACACACCCTGGGCTAGCATTTGAGAGATGTTCAGTAGCCTGTCTTGTCCCCAGCATCCTAGGGACAGGTCTGGGCCAGTTCTCTGCCTCTCTCTGGGTACTGTCTTAGAAGGCAATGGAGTTTGCTAACCAGAACGCTCGGGCTCTGTGCTTGCCCCTCGCAGTTTAAACTTCCAAAGGAGTACAGCTGGCCTGAAAAGAAGCTGAAAGTCTCCGTCCTCCCTGACATGGCGTTCGACAGCCCACTGCACTAGCCTGGGCTGGGCCACGGGGCCAAGAGGGGCGCAGGGGCTCCCAGTGACTTCAGTGTGACAGCAGTGTAAAGGAGACTCGCATGAATAAAAGGACAAGGGTGAGGATGACTGCCAAGTGCTGCACCTACCACAGGCCCCACCTCACCCCCAGCTGCCAAGCCCATGTGACCAGGCCCTGTCCTGCATGCCAGTGAGGCTGCACCTGTAAAGGTCCCCACCCACCTGCTGCTTCCACACAGCCAGGTGTGCAGAGCACACATGTGGACGCACTGCCCAGTTCTACCCCAGCGAGCCTTCGCGCGGTCGGGCTGCTCCGGCCTGTGGAACGATTGTTCCTTCACGATTGTTTTTGCCTTCCTTAGTCTGTTGTGGAAACCGGATGGTATTTTTACTGCTCAGCAAAGATGGCCCAGAAGTCATGTACATAGAGGTTTTTAAACAGGACTTCATTCCTAGATGAACTTCATCATTCTCTTAGACAGGGGTCTGGGGGCTCTGCCTCCCCCACACCATCTGCCCAAGAAGGTGCCTGGTGCTGCCTGTCAGCTCTGAGCCCTGGAAGAACCTGGGATAGGGAACAGCTGACCTGCCTGGGGCCAGTTATGCCATGGCCTAGAAGGGGTGCCACTGCCTTCCAAATGAACTAGGCTTCTGCAAGGTTGTGGGGACTTCAGGGACTCAAGGACATGGAATGATGGTCCTAGCTATGTCTTCCAGTCCTTTTGTACCCAGCCAGGCCTGCCAAGGAGAGGGTAGAGCCCATTGCCTCCTCACCCTGCTCCTTGGGACCTCCAGCTCTTTGAGTCCCCTGTCCCCTGCATTCCCAGCCCCCTGGGCTGTGGGACTCTAGTTTATTAAAAACTGAAGAATCAGCCTCTCAAGGTCCCTTTCGCTGTCATTTTGCTGGCTGCTCTCTGTGGCCACATCCTTTCCACATCCCTTCTTTACTCATCTTTGCCTTTTCCTATAGCCTGGCCCCTCGTGTGGGGCCTCATTCTCTCACCCCAGAACTGTATATCTCTACGCCTTCCAGGAGCCAGCCTGTCTCTGGCCACGTTGAAACAGGGCTTCTCTGTGTAACAGCCCTTGTCTCTGCTGGAACTCATTCTGTAGACCAGGCTGGCCTCCCAGCTAGGATTAAAGGCACCACCACCGCCCTGCTTCTTCATTCTTTAAGTTCTGATCTCTCCAAAGGAAAGACTTTTTTTTCTGTCAGGGACCTTGCAAGAGTTCTACTTCTCTGCTTCCACCACCTATAATGGGTACTGCCAGGGTACCCCAGGAGGCCCAGAGGTCAACAGCCAAAGAGCTGCCCCCAGGGGGCAAATTGCTGGCTAGGGGCTGGAGGGAGCAGGAATTACCCTTTCAAGGAATGGCCCCTTTTACATAGCCCAAATCTAAGCAGTTAGCTCCAAGGCCAGCACTTGGGGGCAGACCCATCTGGAGCCACTGAGAGGCTGGCTGCAGGCCCCCACCAGCCAGGATTCAAGCCTCTCTAGAGTAGACGCCAGAGAGCTCTGGGACTTTTCCTTTTCTAATTTTTTTGGTTTTTCGAGACAGGGTTTCTCTGTAGCTTTTGGAGCCTGTCCTGGAACTGAGCTAGCTCTTGTAGACCAGGCTGGCCTCGAACTCACAGAGATCCATCCGCCTGCCTCTGCCTCCTGAGTGCTGGGATTAAAGGTGTGTGCCACCCGGCAGGACTTTTCCAGACACTTCCAACCTTCCCTTTTTAAAGCTCTTGTATTCTGAAAGTTTATGGGCCAAGAGATGCTCTCAGTTTGCCTCTATCCCTTGCTGTTTTGACCAGTGTTGTAAAGGTTCCCTCCCCCATTCTCCCGGAGACCTGCCTAAGGACCCACTGCTGCACTCTGCCCTCCCCTAGCCTGGCTTGGGGGCCAGAATGCAAGCTATGTGAGACTCCTGGTCAATTGCTTGCCCTAGGCCTGCAAGGTCTTTGCCACCACCTGCTTGGTGGCCCCATTCTTAAGGAACAGGGAATGGCAGGTAAACTCAAAATGAGATGTCTCCAGGGCCTGAGGTCTCTCCTGCCCCCATCCTGTCAGGAACCTCAGGAATGTCTAAAATCCTGCTGGGGCCAGGCCTCCCTTGCTCCTTTAGTGCAGCAGGCTCTCAGCCTGGGGTGACCAGGCCTCCTTTCCCTTGGGCTCTGGTTTCTTCCAGAGGGATCTCAGGGAACAGGTTTGCCATTAGGCTGCTGCTTGGGAAGGAGAGACCCTAACATGGGATGGAGCAAGGCTTACCTTGTCATGGCCCATGATGGGGGCCCTTTCTTTCCCTCTCTAGCCCTGTGGGCTGTTGACCCATCCTGAGGAGGGTTCGGGAATGTGTCCCATCATGTCCTCCCTCTTCTGCAGACTTCTTCCAGGCTGTCCCCATCCTTTGACCTTCCAGGTCCTCAGGACGAGAGCTTCTGAAAGGAAGGACCTCTGCCCTCCGGTTAATTAACTAACACTTCCCCAGGCCTGTGTGGGCCACCAAGAGTGGCAATGCCGGTTGCCATGCTGGGGAAAAATGTTCTCCTCTTCCAAGTGTGACATGCTGCAACAGGGCCTGTGGAGGCCTTGGGGAGCCTATAAGGACCAGGACATCTGCAGTCCAGACCCTGGGTCCTGGGACTGAGTTTTGAGACTGAGTAGAGAGCAGGGAGAGAGCCTGAAGTTTGTGCCCCTATGGGGTGGACCAGCCCATTACTCCCTGAACTGTATTTTTTTAACTTGGTCTTCCCTCTCTGGCTTCCATGATCTTGGTGCCAGGTGAGGTGTCTGGGTCCCTGTTACAAGTCAGGAGCCCTGTAGGGAGACCCCTTCTTTTGTACAAAGATCTGAATGTTGCAATGAGCAGACTTTTGTACATTTTTATATTAGTTTTTAATGTCAGTGGCGACTCAGTTCCTGGGGCTACAGCTGGCTCAGGACTTTTGTAAGAATTTTTGAGTGACTCACTTAGATTTTGTTCCCACTTGCCCCTCTTCCTCTGTGTAATCTAAGTGCATTAAACATATCTGCAGAAGCGTCTGGTTTGTGTGTGCTTCTTTCTGGCATGCTAGGGTGTGTGTGTGTGTGTGTGTGTGTATGTGTGTGTGTGTGTGGTGAGATGTGTGTGACACCAGGGTTTGAACCCATGGCCTTGTTGCGTGCCAGGCAAATGCTCTACCCCTGAGTTGTGTCCCTAGCCCTTATTTGCTTCTTTCTTGATGCCTGAAGTAAAGGAGCAAGAAGACTGGCGTCCTGGCACCACTCAGAAGTGGAATGAGCCTGAGGAGTGATGTCGGAAGTCCAGAAGTGCAAGGTGTGCTCAGCAGACGCTCTACCACTAAGGTTAACACACACACAGCCTTCCTTTGTAGGTCTTGTTTCCCTTTAGGTCAGGAGGGCTGGGTCCAGAACACAGTCTGGGGCAGGGGCTGGGAGATCGCTCTGCTGCAGCTGGGGCAGGGGTGGGAAATCTCTCTGCTATAGCTGGGGCAGGGGTGGGAGGCCACCTCTCTGCTGTCTCACTGCTTCATTCCTCTTTGGATTTTGGTTGTTTTTTTTTTTTTTTAAACATTTTTAAAAATTTATTTAACTTTATTTTATGTGCATTGGTGTGAAGGTGTCAGATCCCCTGGAACTGGAGTTACAGATGTGAGCTGCCACGTGGGTGTTGGGAATTGAACCTGTGTCCTCTGGAAAAACAGTCAGTGCTCTTAACTGCTGAGCCATCTCACACCAGCCCTCATTTTATTTTTAAATTTATGTTTTTTATATTTGTTTGTGTGTGGTATACACATTCCATAGCACATGTAGAGACAGAGGACAGCTTGTGGGAGTGATCCCCTCCCACCATGGAGCTGAGGTCATCAGGCTTTGGTGAGAAGTATTGTTACCCACTGAGCCATCTTGACAGCCTGGATTTTGGTTGTTGCGATTGCTGCTGCTGCTGTTTGAAAGAGGGTCTCAGCTGGGCGGTGGTGGCACACGCCTTTAATCCCAGCACTAGGGAGGCTGAGGCAGGCGGATCTCTGTGAGTTCAAGCCCAGCCTGGTCTACAGAGCGAGTTCCAGGACAGGCTCCAAAGCTGCAGAGAAACCCTGTCTCGAAAAACCAAAAAAAAAAAAAAAAAAAAAAAAAAGAGGGTTTAGCTTGTTTAGCTTACACTGGCTTCAGAATCACCATCTCCTGCCTCTGCCTCCCCAGTGCTGAACTCACAGGGTGGTGCATAGCCACACCTCTAGCCCGTACTCCTTCCCGCTCTTACTAGTAACACTTTTCCCCCGCTTACAGAGGGATCCAAAGCTGAGAAAAGTGGGCCTTCCTTACCTCCAGTTCTGGGGTCCTCTCGGGAGCAGCTAGCCACTCTGCCGGGCATCTAAAGTCAGCCTCCTCTTCACCGGCCTGGGCTGCGCTCAGACCTGGAAAATCTCAGAACTAGATGACATAGCTCACCCTCTAGCAACACCCAAGCTAGGTAAAGAGGCAGAGTGGTATGCCATCCTCCCCTGGGCTGCCTGATGGCATGAGCCTTTTGAGGGCCCAATATCAATAGAGTCCAGTGCTGGGGGTGGGGGAGAAAACAGCCTAGGCGTGGCAGCATCAGCATCCACACAGGACTCTGGAAACCCTTGGAACCACCTGAGGCCTTCCACAGTCTTTCCCTTCCTGCTAGGCCTAGTTTTCTGTCCCAGCACGTAGCAGGGCCTTTCTGTTGATCTTCAGGATGGGCTGGTAGCACTTGGGTCTCCGCCAGGACTAGTGACATCACAAGGCAGAGGGATGTCTGGAGACCTTCCCAAGAAAGAAGTCAGTGTCCATCTTTCCCCAGTGACCTCTTCTTGAACTCTAGAAATGGCTGGCTCCCTAGGAGTGGAGTGGGTCATGCCTGGATCCTTGGTCCCTCTGGTGCGCAGGACAAGAGAGTAAGTGAGGGTGTCTGAGGCCAGACTGACAGGCCCAGGGTGCCAGGCCATGCCTTTCCCCCTACCTCACCTAACTAACCTAGAAAGCCCCGGAAGTCAGTAAAGGTCTTGCCCCAAAGAACACAGAGCAGGGGGTACTGTGCCTAGGAGACAGTAGCAGGCCAAGGATGTCTGGAAAGACAAGAACTTTCTAGAGACCTGGTCTCTAGAGCAGAGGCCTCATTCTTGAAGGCTTAGGAGAGAGATCTGTGGCTGGGTGGTGGTGGCGCATGCCTTTAATCCCAGCACTTGGGAGGCGGAGGCAGGCGGATCTCTGTGAGTTCGAGGCCAGCCTGGTCTACAAGAGCTAGTTCCAGGACAGGCTCCAAAGCCACAGAGAAACCCTGTCTCGAAAAACCAAAAAAAAAAAAAAAAAAAAAAAAGGAGAGAGATCTGCAATGTGCTCCTTGACATCTCTTTTAGGAAGTGCTGGGCATTGCTGTGGCATCTATTCTGCCCCTCTGGGTCCTTCAGAGGGGGCTGCTGCTCCAGCACCACGGGGCTGAGGAGCCCAAGAGATTTGCCAAACTGGCCCAATCACAAGGGAAATGGAAGCTGGAAGTGACTGCCCAGCCTGCCAGGCGTTGAGGCAGCTGCAGGTACTGAGAGGGAGGAGGGAGTGGGAGATGGGGGTGGGGTGAGGGTGGGATTTGCTGAACAGAATGAAGGATAGGTTCCCAGCCTGCAGAGGCAGGACCCGATGTGGTGTGGGGGGGTGGGCAGCCCTTCTATGGGGACCTGAGCCAGTACTCTGCTGACTCAGGAAATCTAGTGAGATATTTCTGCACTTGCTGCCAAGCCTGCTGACCTGAATTAGAGTACCCCAAACCCATGTGGTAGGCAATAACTGACACCCCCATAATCTTCTAACCTCCACATGGGCATTGCGGCATGTGTGCATGGGCACACAAATATTAAGGATTTTTTTTTGGAAGGGGGGCTGTTTTGAGACAGTTTCTCCATATAGTTTTGACATGCCTCGAACCCCCACTGTAAGTCAAGTTGGTCTCAAACTCAGAGATCCACCTGCCTGGGCTTCCTGAGTTCTGGACTTAATGCACCACCATGCCCAGCACACACACACACACACAAATATTTAACCAATGCTATTTTTTCATGTCTGGGAGAGTTAAGGGCAGACAGAATGGGGAAGGAAGGGCCCTTGCTCGCTAGTGGGTATTCCTAAGCAGCGTGGGGTGAAGGAAACTTTGAGGGGCTGTTGTTAGGGTAGTAGTATTTTTGAAGCCGGAGGTCGAGGACAGTCCCTTGTTTCTGTGGTTTTGCCCACCCCACTCACTCCCACCTCAGTCTTGTGAGAAGTCTCAGGCCATGGAGTGCAAGAACTCACAGGTGGTGGCCTGTAGACAGCAAGGCAGCTGTCCATTGTCAAGGTTCTGCCGTAACATTTTGTGAGCAGTAAGAACTGGAAATCAGGCTGAGATGGCTAAGTAAGTAAGAGCAATTGCTGTGAAAGTGTGAGGACCAGAGTTCAAGTCCCCAGCATCCATGTAAACACCAGCCATGTGTGCTTCTAACCTGAGTGTTGGGGAATAGAAACAGCTGGATCCAGAACCTTGACAGCCAGCGTCAAGTTCAGTAAGAGACCTTGTCTCAAATGAAAGATGACATTGGGCCAGGTGGTGGTGGTGCACGCCTTTAATCCCAGCACTTGGGAGGCAGAGGCAGGTGGATCTTTGTGAGTTCGAGACCAGCCTGATCTACAAAGCTAGTTCCAGGACAGGCTCCTAAGTCACAGAGAAACCCTGTCTCAAAAAAAAAAAAGAAAGAAAGATGACATTGACATTGGATGTGGCAGCGCACGCCTTTAATCCCAGCACTCAGGAGAGGCAGAGGCAGGTGGATCTCTGAGTTTGAGGCCAGAGGCCAGGATACACAGAGAAACTCTCTTGAGAAAAAAAATAAACTAAAGTAAGGTGAGTGATAGACATTGGATGTCTTCCTCCAGCCCCTGCACAAAGTAGTCACTGGGTTGGTGTGGTTGTTTTTTAGACCTGCTCAGTAGGTAAAGGTTTTCTCACCAAGCCTGGCAACCTGAGTTTGATTGCTGGGACGCACGCCGTGGTGGAAGAAAAGAACCAACTGCTGCCCGTTGTCTTCTGGCCTCCACGTGCACGTGTGGTATGCATACATGTGTGCAAGCGGGCGTCTAATTTAGGTCATATATATTCTCAAACATAAATAAATGAATATTTAAACATTTTTTACCTTTATATGTTAAATTGTGTGTACTTTTGAGGTGTGTATGTGTGTGTGCGTGTGCGCAAGTGCCTGAGGAAATGAGAAGTGCCTGCTTGATGTGCCTGGGGCTGGAGTTATGAGCCACCTGACATGGCTTCTGGGAACAGAACTTAGGGCCTCTGTAAGTGCTCTTGATTGATGATCCATCTCTCTCTACCCACAAGAATGTTTTTTTAAACTGGAAAGTATCAGTGGCTCGTCTGGCAGAAGTATGCCAAGAACTTTACACGTCAAGGCGTGGGCACAGGCTGGATGTGGGGCAAGGCAGACACAGACCCTTGCAAGGAAGAGTGGCGGGAGTGGAAAGGCAGACACAGACCCTTACAAGGAAGAGTGAGTGGCAGAAGTGGAAAGGTAGACACAGACCCTTGCAAGGAAGAGTGGCGGGAGTGGAAAGGTAGACACAGACCCTTACAAGGAAGAGTGGCGGGAGTGGAAAGGTAGACACAGACCCTTACAAGGAAGAGTGGCGGGAGTGGAAAGGTAGACACAGACCCTTACAAGGAAGAGTGGCGGGAGTGGAAAGGTAGACACAGACCCTTACAAGGAAGAGTGGCGGAAGTGGAAAGCCGCCAGTGACGCGCTGTCCTTCTCTAGTTCCACCCTTCACACTGTGACTAGACACCTTGACTAACTAGCCTGTGCCTGGATGTCTTCATCTGCAATAGATACTTATAAGACTTTTGCAAAGATTATGGGCAGAATACCTGATGTTGTCTGGTTGCATTTACCATGCTGTTTTTGGTTAGTTGGTTTTTCAAGAGAGGGCTTTTCTGTGCAGTCCTTGCTGTCCTGGAACTCACTCTGTAGACCAGGCTGGCCTCAAACTCAGAGATCTGCCTGCCTCTGTTTCCCGAGTGCTGGGATTAAAAGGTGTGTGTCACCACTGCCTGGCCTGTTTGTCTTTAGGAGGTTTGTTTTTGTTTTGGTTTTCGACACGGGGTTTCTCTGTAGATTTGGAGCTGGTCCTGGAACTCTCTCTGTAGACCAGGCTGGCCTTGAACTCACAGTGATCTGCCTGCCTCTGCCTCCCAAGTGCTGGGATTAAAGGCGTGCACCAATTTTGTCATCCTTTAAAAGTATCCAGTCCAGTCTGCAAAAACCAGATAGATATTTTTGACTTATTATTTATTTTGATGTATATAAGCACTTTGCATGTGTTTCTATATGTGCACCACATAAGTGCCTGGTGCTAACAGAGGTGAGAAAAGGACATCAGATTTCCTAGAACTGGAGTTATAGATGGTTATGAGTCACCCTGTGGGTGCTGGGAACTAAACCCAGGCCTTCCACAAGTGGCAGGTGTTCTTAACTGCTGAGTCATCTCTCTTTTTTTTTTTTTTTTTTTTTTTTTTTTTTTTTTTTTTTTTTTTTTTTTTTTTTTTTTTTTTTTTTTTTTTTTTTTTTTTTTTTTTTTTTTTTTTTTTTTTTTTTTGATTTTCGAGACAGGGTTTCTCTGTAGTTTTTAGTGCCTGTCCTGGACCTAGCTCTTGTAGACCAGGCTGGCCTCGAGCTCACAGAGATCCGCCTGCCTCTGCCTCCCCGTGCGCCACCACTGCCCAGCTACTGAGTCATCTCTTAAACCCTCCCACATATACATATATATACACATATACACAGATATATATGTAAATTATATAGTTTATAGATTATATATATTATTTGTTTTTTAAGACAGGGTTTCTAAGCCGGGTGGTGGTGGCCCACACCTTTAATCCCAGCACTTGAGAGGCAGAGGCAGGCGGATCTCTGTGAGTTTGAGACCAGCCTGGTCTACAAAAGCTAGTTCCAGGACAGGCTCCTAAGCCACAGAGAAACCCTGTCTCGAAAAAAAAAAGACAGGGTTTCTCTGCATATCCCTGGCTGTCCTAGAACTCACTCTATAGACCAGAGATCTGCCTGCCTCTGCCTCCCAAGTGCTATGATTTAAGGTGTGTACCACAACCATCCAGCTCCCAATAATTTTTAAAGATAGAATATATAGGCTGGGTGTCTTCTTACCTACCACCAATCCCATCACTTGGAGGGTGAAAGGAGAAGGGTTAGGAGTCTGAGGCCAGCCTGGGCTACATGAGGCCCTGTCTCAAACAAGCAAGCAAGCAAAAAATGTTGATGGAGATAGCTGCTGTGAAGAAATAGGAGGGAGTGTGAGGGGTGCATTTTATATAGGTCAGGGAAAGCCTGAGGCATAGGCGTGTTTGAATAAAGGAAGAAGTGAGCTGCAGAGGCCTCTGGGGGAAGAACGGGTCAGGCAAGGGAAGAGCTACTGTAAAGCCTAGACAAGTGTGTTTGAGGAACCACAGGGAAGCCAGTGGCTAGAGCTGAATGAGGTGTTTTGCCAAACTGGCCAGGTTATTTGGGGTCTTTACCCTGACTTCTTTTTTCTTCTTTTTTTTGGTTTGTTTTTGTGTTTTGAGACAGGTTTTCTCTATATAGTTTGGAGCCTATTCTGGAACTTGCTCTGTAGACCAGGCTGGCCTTGAACTCAGAGATCTGCCTGCCTCTGCCTCCCGAGTTCTCGGATTAAAGTTGTGTGCCACTACTGCCCACCCAGATCATTTTATTTTTTATAACTTATTTTTATTTTATGTGCATTGGTGTTTTGCCTGCATATATGTCTGTATGTGGGATCCCTTGGAACTGGAGTTACAGACAGTTGTAAGCTGCCATGTGAGTACTAGGAATTGAACGTGTGTCTTTGGAAAGAGCAGGCAGAGCCATTAACTACTGAGCTATCTCTCCAGCCCCATTTTATTCATTTTATTGAGACAAGATCTAGCTAATGTAACCTGGGTTAGTTTTGACTCAGAATCCACTTGCCTCAGTTTCCCATTTGCTAGGATTACATGTGGGTGCCACTATGCCTGGTTCATTTCACTTTTGAGAAACAGTTTGTCATGGTTAACGTCAACTTGACAGGATCTGAAATCTACTAGAAGACAAGCTTCTGGGCACACCTTGGGAGGGTATCTAGACTAGGTTAGCCTTTAGGCAAAACAGTCAGGGATTATCAAGATGAGATCAATTGAGAAAGCAAGCCCCACCTAACTGTAGGCACCTCCATCCCACTGCTGGAGTCCTAGACTGAAAGGAATTGAGTTGAATATGGAGTATTATCTCCCTCTGCTTCCTGACTGGGCACAGCCTGACCAGCCTCCTCCTCAAGCTCGGGCTACCATGACTTTCCTCACTACAATGGACTGGACTCTGTCCTAGAACTGTGAACCCAAATGACTGCTGCTCGCTGCTGCTTCTTCTCTTCCTTCCTCCTCCTCCCTCCTTTTTTTTTTTTTTTTTTTTTTGTTTTGTTTTGTTTTGTTCTGGCACTAGCTCTGTGGACCAGACTGGCCTCAGACTCACAGAGATCCACCAGCCTCTGCCTCCTGAGTGCTGGGATTAAAGGCGTGCGCCACCACCACCCAGCAAACCCTTGCTTCTTTAAGCTGCTTTTCTCTGCTATTTGATCCCAGCAACAAGAGAAATGAGGGCAGGCACTGTGTTGCTCAGGCTGGCCTCCAAGTTCTGTGCTCAAATGTTCCTCTTACCTCAACCTCATGAGTGGGACACAATTATGTGCCACAACACGTGAATGTTGAGTTTTTTGTTTTTCTTGAAGATTTTTGTGTGTATGAGTATTTAGCCTGAGTTGTATGTATGTGCAACACATGCTTACCTGGTGCTCTTGGAAGTCAGAAGAGAGTGTTGGGTCTTCTGGAACTAGAGCTACAGATAGTTGTGATCCATCACGTGGGTGCTAGGAATGAACCCAGGTCTTCTGGAAGAACAGCCAAGTTCTCTTAACTGCCTAGCCATCTCTCCAGCTCCTTTATTTTTACTTTCAATCATATGTGTTGGGGGAGGCGGAACCTACAGAGTTGAGAATAGGGCATTGGAACCCTTGGAGCAGGAGTTACAGTTTAAACCATCCTCTGTCTCTGATTTATATTGTATGTACTCAGCCCATTGTGCTGGCATACACCTTTAATCCCAGCACTCAGAAGGCAGAGGTAGGCCAATCATCGTGGGTTTGAGATTAGCCTGGCCTACATAGTAAATTTGACAATAGCTGTCTCGCCTGTCTCGCCTGGCGGTGGTGGCGCACACCTTTAATCCCAGCACTTGAGAGGCAGAGGCAGAGGCAGGCGGATCTCTGTGAGTTCGAGACCAGCCTGGTCTACAAGAGCTAGTTCCAGGACAGGCTCCAAAGCTACAGAGAATCCCTGTCTCGAAAAACCAAAAAAAAAAAAAAAAAAAGAGAGGAGACCCTGTCTCAAAAACAACAACAAAAGAATATTCTCCATACTATGTTACAAATTGATTCCAAGAGGCAAGAACAGAAGCAGAAACAGGACCCACTGAAATAATCCAGGCAAGAGATTATAATGAAATCATGGATTCTTTAAGCAGTCATGGGCTAGGAGGCATAGCTCTGTGGAAGTATATTGTAGGAGACAAGGTTTGAGACCTAACACCACGAACAATAAAAATAAAGGCACTTGAGGCTTTGCTGAGTGAGGCTGGGGGCTATAGCTCAGTCAGTAGAGTACATCCTTAGTATGCACGAAGCCCTGCATTTGATCCCCAGCACCATATATAAGAAGTCAGGTATGATGGCATAGGTTTGTAATCTCATCACTTGGGAGACGAAGGCAGGAGAGTCAGGAGTTCAAGATTAGCCTGGGCTATAAATAGAGTTGGGTTATATAAGCCCCTGTCTCAGAAAAACTAAAATAAGTAAATACATAAATGAATGGATTTTCTGAGAGTGGCTTCCAGAAAGGCAGAAGGCTATGGCAGGACAGATTTAGGGGAGTGCAGAAATAAGAATATGTTTGGATGTGATAGGTTTGAGATCTTTATTATGACTCCCACTAAAAAAGGCGCGTGGCAGAGGCAGGCGGATCTCTGTGAGCTTGAGGCCAACCTGGTGTACACAGAGTTCCAGGACAGCCAGGGCTACATGGAGAGACCTTGTCTGGAAAAAAAAAGGCATGTGAAAGCCTGGTATCTTTGAAGGTGAACTAAGTCTGAAGAGAAGGACCTAGCTACAGTTCCTGATGCTGATGGAGTGGACGGGGTAGGGAAAGATGGGCATCCCGGTTATTTCTCTCATGCCTGACTGGGCAGTGGTTGAGTGGTTACTGGTCCGTGGAGCTACAGAAGCGAACACAGAAGCAAGGCCAGGCTGCAGTGGGAAAGAATGCAAAGCTTAGTTTCTAACACATGGGACTCTGAATGCCTGTGAGGGATCCGTGGTGTGCAGTGTGCATCTCGAGCAGCTGGCCATTGGTCATCATCATACAGATGGACATCAAGGCTCAGGAGGAAAGGAGATGTATGGTTAGGAAAAAGGGGGATAGAGAGCTAGACTCTCAGAACTGTCAACATCTCCAACTTAGAAGAGGCCACATTGTATATTTGTATCAATGAGTTATATTAGACATTATGAGCATCATCTTGGGTGAGGTCTTTATTGCTGTGATGAAATACCATGACCGAAAGCAACTTGGGGAAGAAAGGGTTTAATTTCATTTTACACTTGTGTCCATCATCCAGGGAAGTCAGGGCAGAAACTCAAGAACTTGGAGACGGGAACAAATGCAGAAGCTATGGAACAGAGCTGCTTACTGGTATGCTCAGCCTGCTTTCTTATAGGATTCAGGACCATCATCCCAGCCCAGGGATGGCACCACCATTGTGAGTTGGGTCCTCCCACATCAATCATCATCAATCAAGAAAATGCCTTACAGGCCAATCTGGAGGGAGTATTTTCTCAACTGAGTTCCCTCTTTCAAAATGCTCTAGCTTATGTCAAGTTGCCCTAAAACTAGTCAGCATAACTACATATAAGTATTAGCGTTTTAATTAAGAATTTAAAAAAGATGCGGGGGGGGGGGAGACTGGAGAGATGGCTCAGCGGTTAAGAGCAATGCCTGCTCTTCCAAAGGTCCTGAGTTCAATTCCCAGCAACCACATGGTGGCTCACAACCATTTGTAATGAGGTCTGGTGCCCTCTTCTGGCCTTCATCGATACAGACAGAATGTTGTATACGTAATAAATAAATAAATATTAAAAAAAAGATGCGGGGGCAGTGGTGGTGCTTGCCTTTAATCCCAGCACTTCGGAGGCAGTGGCGGCAGGCAGATCTCTGCGAGTTCAAGGCCAACCTGGTCTACAGCGCTAGTTCTAGGACAGGCCCCAAAGCTACAGAGAAACCCCATCTCGAAAAACAAGAAACAAACAAAAAGGGCCAGATGTGGATGGTGGGTGGGGTGGTGCCTGTCTTTAATCCCAGCACTCCGGAGGTAGAGGCCTAGAGGCCAGCAGATCTCTGTGAGTTCAAGGTCAGCCTGGTCTACAGAGTGATTTTCAGGACGGCCAGAGCTACAAAAAAGAATTTTAAAAAAAGACTTGGGTCTTGCAAGAGAGCTCAAGCTTGCAGACGTGAGGATCAGAGCAAGCGGGCATAGCAGCAGTGCACTGTACTTGTGAATCCCGTGCTGGGAAGTGGAGACAGCCAAGCAAGTCTATTTGGTGGTCTCCAGACAAGTGAGAGCCTGTCTCAGAAAATGAAAAGCAGCTATACCTGAGGAACAACACCAAGCGACACTGTGCTCTGGCCTGGGTACATTTACACTCCACATAGGCTGGCTGGGGATGGAGATTGGCCAAGGTTTGCCTAACATGTACAAAGCTCTGGGTTCATCTGCCTCCTCCACAAACTAGATAAAATAATTGTGTAAGATAGTGGAGGAAATACATGTGTGTATATGCTTAGCAGGCTATACATACACTGCTAAGTGCATCTTGGTCCTATTCCTACCTAGCTCCTATTGTTATGTGGATTCCCCTCTGCCCCATACCTAATCAAACAGTAAGTCCTGTTGGTTCTCCTGCCGATATATACCAAGCTCAGGGGCTCACAACTAGCTTAGAGTCCAAATTCCTTCCTGTGTCAGTGACTGGCAATATCCTGTGTGTTCTGGTCCCTATCTCTCTCCCTCCCATGATGCCTCTTTCTGCCCAGGAACAAGCTTGTGCATTTGTTTTTGCCTTTTGATGAGAGTACTCCTTCCCAGGTTGTCACTAGCCTGATTCTTGGTGCGCATTCGGGTCTGGGCTCAAAAGTCACTTTTACTTTAGAGCCTTTGTGTGTGCCTCTTACTCTCAGAAATTATTCTACATATTATTCATTTTTTTAAAAAATGTGCGTTTTCCAGGAAATTCCGTGGGTCACCAGTATGTAAGAGGTCTTTGTTATACTATATGCATATTCACGGACTGACCAACTAATTCAGGGAGATGTCTACAGTTCCTTAAGCATCAGGTTTCTTATGAATAGGAAAAAGGGATTACTAGCTTGGTAGTTTTAAGCTTTAGAGATGTGAGGGAAAGTATCGAGGAGATAGGGCAAACGCTCCACGACGAACCTTTGCAATTCCCTGCTCAATTCCTCTAGACACTTGAGCAAACTGATTGACAACCCTTCTTTCCTCTCAAATAAAAAGAGCTACAGCTGACGAGGACCCGAAAAAAAACGGTGCCACAGCCAGACGGCACCATCGCCGTTTTAAGAAGCTCGGACAGAGCCCCTCCCTTAGCACCCAATGTTTAATATACCGAAGTTAGTGCAAGTCACGTGAGATCACGGCGGTTCACCACGCCTTAAGGAGGCGGAGTCTCACCTTGAGGGCCAATAGCATAAGCCGCTTCAGAAACAGCCCTAATTCCAGATAGGGAAAGGGGCGGGGCCAAGGGTCTAAGCAGCTGTAAGAACACTTCCGGAAAATACGCCCCTCCCCTCCCCCCTCCCCGCTGATTTCGCTAGTACAGGGTGGGCTGAGCCAGCGGGTGCTGATTAAAGGCGCCGCCTGCCGCTTTCTCCTCGCCTCCCCCCCCCACCCCCCGTCCCCCCGCCCCCTTCCCGAGTAGCGGGACCGGCCTTGATGTAGGGACACACACACCCCCACCCCAGCGCTTCTGTCACCCTTGTCCGCGAGCCCTGAGCTCTGCAATCCTCCTGCCTTCTCGCGCCCCCATCTTGCCGGCTTCGCTCTGCTTCGAACCCATTGTATGCGGGGCGGCTGTGAACCCCGGCCCGAGACACAGGACCCCAGTGTGTCCTCTCGGTGGGTCCCGCGGGCCGAGGCCTCTCCCCGCCCGTGCTGCTCCAGGCTGGGGCGAGAGTACCCTTCCCTCGCTGCGCCGGCGGTGGGGGCCGGTGGGCCGCACCCCCAGCCCCAGCGCGAGCCCCCGGGTATCCTTTCCTAGAGGGAGAAGAGCCGAGAGACCCCAAGGCAGGGAGAAGCAACCTCGAACTGCCTGGCCTGCTGATCATTTTTATTATCGAGATTATTATTGAAAGGGGGCGGGACCCCAGGATGCGGAGAAGGGGGCCAGAGACGCAGCTATTTCTATTAAACAGATTATTCTTGAAATAATACACGCAAGATGGCTGAAGGTGGCTGTGATGAGTGTTGGGCTGGGGAGTGGCTGGTTTCTATCTTTTTACCCCGTTTTTCTTTTTTTTTTTTTTTCTCTTGATCTGAGGATAAAGCTCTGAAGCGACAGCCGCAGCGTAGACCCTGCCCGGAGTGCCCGCCCTCCCCTCACTTGAGAAGCTGCGGGAGAGGACAAACGGACCCACGGATCGAGCGACGGGCGCGGGCCCGCTCCGGACGCGCCGCCCGGGCAGCGCTGGGGGCCACAGGCGCTCGCCGTTCTGCCTACTTCTTCCAATTCTAATCTTTTAAAAAGAATTTTTTTGGAAAGGACCGGGATGGGTGGAGCAGAGGTGGAGAGGAATCAAGACTTGGCATTTTCCTCCTTCCCTCTCTCCTAATTTGCTGGAGGCCGCCAGCCCTCCCCTTGGAAGAAAAAAAAATCCCACCAAAGGGAGGGGGGAAAGAAAAAAGCGAGCTGCAGGACCCTCAAGCGCGCGCCCGGACCCCGGCCCCAGCACGGCCGCTGGAAGCTCAAGATGGCTGGGCGCTGAAGACGCACCCGGCCCGGCTGGCTCGGCCCGGCCCCGCCGCCGCAGGCTGGCTCCGACCGCAGCCCGGAGCCTTCCAGGCCGGAGCAGAGGCCGAGAAGAAAAGAAAGTGGGGGGGAGGGGTGGGGGGGCGAAGGGGGAGGGCCGGGCGGGGGGAGGGGAGGGCCGGGAGCCGAGCCTCCTGTTCATTAGCAGTTGAGAAAAATTCCTTTCTAGTTTGATCAATCCTTGTTTTCCTCGGCGCAGGCGAGCCGCCCGCCCAGCGCGGAGACTGGGAGTGGGGTCTCTCTGCGGCGGGGGCGCCCTGCGCCGGGCCTCCGGGGAGCACAGAAGTAGCGACAAGGGGGTCAGGCCGGAGCACCTCCCGGGCTTCTCCCTCCTTCTCTCCCTCCCTCTCTGGTTGCTTTTTTTTTTTTCCACTTCTCTCCCTCCCCCTTCCGTTTCTATTTGTGAAGGGAGGAGGAAGGCAGAGGCGGGCTGGTGTCTCTGGCCGGGGACTGGAATTTCATCTGAATGACTGCCCCAGCGCGCACGCAGCGCCCCGCAGTCGGCCCGCCAGCGCCCTGCAACCCGCAGCCGGCCGGCCAGCTGGGGGACGCCCGCGTCACGGCCCGGGGACCGCCGGCGCGCCTTGCTTGCCGGCTCCGGATCGCGCCAGCTTCGGTGCGGCCGAACTAGCTTTCCGTGCCCCTCGGACCTCGGCCGGGAGCCAGGCAAAAGGCGCGGCTCGGAGCGGCCGGGAGGGAGCCACCGTCGCCGCGACCGCCACCCTAGGAAGAGTGCGGCTTCCCCGCTCGGTGCGCCGCGGGGCGCGCCCCGATGTCAGCCGCGGGGCCGAGCGCAGGCCGCGGGACGCCCCTGCCCTAGCCGCGCCGACGGGGAGGCGGCCTGTTATATGGAATTTGGACCACGGCGTTCCTCTCCAGGGCTGGTGCCCCGGCCGCGGCCCTGGCGCAGCCCGCCGCCTCCCGCTAGGCACTCGCCAGGAGGAGGAGACGCAGCCGGCGGCGCGCGCTGCGCGAGGACCCAGGCTCCCTCCTCTGGGGGGCGGGCACGCGGAAGGCGCTGGTGACTGAGCGACTGGCGGGGCCGGTGGGGACCGGAGCTTCGGGCTCGGTGGGTCCCTAGCTGCACCAGACGGATCCCCAGGGTTGGGGAATTCGGGAGGTCTCGGGCCCCCTGCCCGCAGCCGCCATGGCGGAGAATTGGAAGAACTGCTTTGAGGAGGAGCTCATCTGCCCCATCTGCCTGCACGTCTTCGTGGAACCCGTGCAGCTGCCGTGCAAACATAACTTCTGCCGGGGCTGCATCGGCGAGGCTTGGGCCAAGGACAGTGGCCTGGTGCGCTGCCCTGAGTGCAACCAGGCCTACAATCAGAAGCCGGGCCTGGAGAAGAACCTGAAGCTCACCAACATCGTGGAGAAGTTCAACGCCCTGCACGTGGAGAAGCCGCCGACGGCACTGCACTGCGTGTTCTGTCGCCGCGGCCCCCCGCTGCCGGCGCAGAAGGTCTGCCTGCGCTGCGAGGCTCCCTGCTGCCAGTCCCACGTGCAGACGCACCTGCAGCAGCCCTCCACCGCCCGCGGGCACCTCCTGGTGGAGGCGGACGACGTGCGGGCCTGGAGCTGCCCGCAGCACAACGCCTACCGCCTGTACCACTGCGAGGCCGAGCAGGTGGCGGTGTGCCAGTACTGCTGCTACTACAGCGGCGCGCATCAGGGACACTCGGTGTGCGACGTGGAGATCCGGAGGAATGAGATACGGGCAAGTACACTTCACGCGCGCGCGCGCACCCACACACATATCCCGCCTAGGAGCTACCCATCCCCACAAGCTGACTTCTTGTGGCATTAATCTAGAGGCCCTCTTCCAAACTCTTCTGTGAAAGTTGGGGGGGGGGCGGAGACAAGGTCCTCAGAAGAAGGGCCTGGCTGCTGGGTGCATTCTCGCACCTGTGCCCTTAGGGTCCCTTTTGCAAGTCATTTATGGAATTGAGGGAGGCTGTTAGAAGTAGTTTAAGTGTCGCTTTTCTGTTTTGCGCAGCTCCCTCCCCCAGCTTTGTTTCTGTAAGCTCTACGGGAAGTCACCAAGGCAGTGACCCCGGTCCTGCTTCTCCAGCTGCTGTTTATGTAATGAGTGTCCTGGTGCCGCTGCTGTGGCTGACATGATCCATGATGCTGGCATACCAATGAGGAAGTAAACAAAAGCAGCCATGTTAGTTTTAAGCTCTATTGGAAACACATTGGGGGTGGGGGGAAGCTTCCGGAGGTAGAGCAGAACTCTGGTATCTAGCTGGGCAAGGCCTGGCTGTCCAGAGTCATCTCCTACTGTCAGCTCTTCCGCGATCCGTCCCAGCAGACGCTCCCCAGGCTGAGGCTGCTCTCTATGTACTTGTATGCTGCCCGAGCCTGCATGAACAAACCTTAAAGTATGTGTCTAACCCTTTCCTCCCGGCCCTGCCCTCTTACACAGCCCTCCCACATTTGGGGAGGGGAGGTGGAAGACGGAAAAAGAATCCTGTGGGTTTAAGGTTGAGCCGCCTTGAAATCTGGTTTCAGGCAGCTGGCTCCCCTGGGCTGCCGGCTGGGTGATTACGGAACCGCACCCCCTCCCATTGTATACACCCTGCTGCAGCAGCCAATGTCAAAACCGCCTTCCCCCTCTTAGGCCTCCGGGCCTGGCTAGGGAACTGGACTGGGGCATACTTCCGTCCCTTTCACTGGAAGGGGGCTCCTCCCAGGTTCCTCTCGGGTCCCCTGCCTCTTGGGGTTGAGTCACACAGAAGGAAGGAGTTGATCTAAGCCATCTGAGCCATCTTGGAGGCAGGCTCGGGCTAGGGGTCTTGTGATAAGGGAACAAGGTTCAGCTTGGTAGGATTGGGAGTGTGTGTTTAGGGTGGGGGCCCCTGGAGGCCAGTGGGGCCTCTGCAGTATGAGGAAGCTGGGTCTCTCCAGAACGTAGATGGGGGCTGTTTCCTTGGTGGGAGGGAGGGGGGGGACGAAGGCAAGGAGGGAACCAATCTAAATGAGTCACTGTTTAGCAATTAAAAAACATACATATACAACCAACAAAAGGAAGAAGGGCCACCGCAGGCTGAGGGCGGGGATAACAAAATTTGCTGTATAATTAGTTTGCAATTGCATGGGCCAGTTCTAGGGTTTTGTGCCAGGAGAGGCCTCTGGTTTCTTAAAGGAAGTGTGGGGGATGGAGACGAGGAGTCACTCCTCCCCACTAGTGTTGGAAGAGGCCGAGGCCTGGGGAAATGGAGGAGCCCTGTGGTCCTCCTCCCCCGACTCAGGGCAGGCATAGCCTACACTTTACCCAGTATTGAAGCTGCTGCTATTAATAAGATGGTAGGGGTGGAGGCTGGGAAAGGCTGGAGAAAGGATGGCTGGCTGTCCAGTTCTCTCTGTGATTGGCTGTAGAAAGTGGGTAGCGGGCAAAGAAAAGATGTGACTGAATGGAACAGGAGAGGATTTTGATTGGACCATGTGCTTGGCACCCCTTAAATGCTAGGGATGTCTTGGGGGGGGAGGGAAGAAAACTTAATTATACCTGGCTTGGTATTAGGGCATCCTTAGATGCGTGTCTGCATTTACTCTCAAATTGATAGGCCTTGCTTGTAGGACTGGGGAGGAGAGGGTGGCATCATTAGCTCACAGAGTGTGCCACGAGGCTCCTTTCGTCAGGCCCTGAACTTTGTCAGCAGCTCCATGATGTGTCTGTCTGCTTGTGTGCGTGGTGAGTTGCATTAGGGCCAGATGTGCAATTCCGTGAGGTCAGCATCTGTGCCCGAGGCTCATCCTCCTCCATCCCTCTCTGATCCATTCTCTCTAGTGCCCCAGGGCACTAGGCCTGGAAACCCTTCAATAGCCCAGTATCACTCTAGTGGGAGCCTGACTTATTGAATGCAGAGGTAGGGGTCCCGCCCTTGGGGAGGGGCTGAGTCCGGAGGAAGCTGAATGGAAGAACCCTGCCCTCTCTTTAGGCTATCCAAGATGGGGGGGGGGTGGAAAAAGGTGTCTTTGCTTCAGCCAGTTTTTTCTGGCTAGCAGGAGTCTGTCTTAAGGGCCTTTGCCGGTGCTCTGGAAAGGGCACCAGAATTTTCCAAAGTATAGGTGCAGAGGCACAAAGAACCATAAAAAGAATCTAGGTTCTGCCTGTTGTGTTTCCTCTCCTGCTCTCCCCCATGGGGTTAGGGTCCAAATCAGCTGCCTGGAAATAGTTAACACTGCTGAGGGTTTTGGATGCCCAGAGTGGCGGTTCACACTTTAATCCCAGCACTTGGGAGGCAGGGGGATCACTGTGAGTTCCAGGCCAGCCAGGGCACACAGGGAGAGCTTATCTCAAAAAACAAACAAATCCAACACCATCAACAAAAAAACTAGCCACCATAACCACTGCTTAACCCTTTCTGGTAGCCCCATCCCCAAATATCTACAAGTACCTACTTTTATGTGCTTCAGCCAGGGGCTTGGGTGGAGCATCAGGAAGGGGTGGGACTTAAGAGTTAGGCCTGTGCAGGCTAGGACATTGCCCCACTCTGCCTGTGAGAGTACTGGATGCCAACCAGATGGGCCTCGAGATCATTCTCCGGGACATACCTACAGCCTTGAAGTGTTTCCCATTTGAGCTGTGGGCCCAGGATTGAGACATCCATGGGCTCAGGCCTAGCAATCCTGAATGGACATAATCCCTTCCAGCCTCTACGTTCAGGTTTTCATCTTAGTAATAGGGGGCTGATGGGAGTTGTGAGTACTCTTAAGACCTCTCTCAACATAGAGAAGACCCAAGAGAAGTTGTGGCTATGTGTGTGTGGCTTGCAGATGTGTGTGCTTGAGCTTGTGTGGTTTGTGTGCTTCTGGGTCATCTCTAGGACCCCAGAAACAGGCTGGAGGTGGTGCTCTCTGGAGAGCGGGATCCCATTCCTGGCATTAGTAGTTGCTTGGAGTCAAGGTGCCCTGTGCCTGTGCAGGAGGGGATACATGGGAGCCCTGAAGGGAATCCTGTGAGAGGGTGGCCTAGAGGTCTCTGCTAAGCTGGGGCTGGGGTCACACAGCCCCATTCCGGCAGTTCAGACCCTCTGCTCCCTCTGCCAATAGCAGACAGGGTGGGGAAGCTGTGTGTGCATTGAGGGGTGTGTGGTGTGAGGGCTGTGTGATGTCTTCCATGGTCATCCTGAATCCTTAGAGAAGGGGCCTGCTTTGGCCTCCTCCCTGGGTCCTAAGAGAAGCCTCAGGCAGGGGCCCAATCCCCTGCCTCTATCCTGCTGCCACAGCCAGGAGCCTGCTACACACTCCCTGTTGATTACTCCACCAGCTCTCAATTCTGGACTCGGGGTGTGTGTGTGTGTGTGTGTGTGTGTCTGTCTGTCTGTCGGAACTGTTTTTTCCCCCACATGAGTATCTCCAAGAAAGGATGTGTGCATGACTGACTTAATTAGGCACTACTTTCCTGTGTGGCTGTAGAGTTTGGGACAGAAGTGTGCTCATGTGTTTGTGTCTGCAAGAGAGTGGATGTCAGGTGAGAGGGGATGGGATGCAGTGCCCGATTGTGAATTTCCCGGGACTTTGTTGTTTAGACTGCTACTTACCAAGTGCTTGCTCAGGTAATAGGTGGGCTGGGAACCTGCCAGGGGGCTTGTGACTTTCTTACCTGGGGATCTTTGGAAAGGGATTCACTTTAGGGTAAGCTGTTGCCTGTGGTGGGTGTTGGAGGTAAGAGAGAGCCCCGTGGGTGCTGGAGAGTGGGGAGGGTCTGGGTGGGCAGCCCCACTTGGGCCTCTGCCCTGGGCTGAGCAAGCAAGTCTGACCAGCCTCATCCCTGGCTCTGGGAAAGCCTTCCTCCCTGGCTGGCCTGGCATTCAAACCCAGACAAAGGGGGGCTTTCTCTCTAGCCTCTTTGTTCTGTTGCCCCAGAGGCTGCTCTGTGTGCAGCAAAAGCTAATTCGACTCTGCAGCTGGGAAGCCCTCTCACGCTGATGGCCTGTGGGGATCGCTGAGGCTCTAGCTTTCTCCTTGCCCTGACTCCTGTGCCTACCGCCCTTATCTCTGCTTTCTCCAGCTTGAGAGTTCACATGGTAGTCCAAAGCAAACGCTGTGGCGGGGGGGGGGGGGGGGGGGGGGGGGGGGGGGGGGGGGGGGGGGGGGGGGGGGGGGGGGGGGGGGGGGGGGGGGACACGGACGGGACGGACGGACGATGACGACATGGGACCTTTCTCAGTGGGGAGAGGAGAGTGCTTGTGCCCATGGAGCCAGGTCAGATTGGATCCAGGATAAGGACTTCGATGGGAAAGTAAGGACAGTCACAAAAGCTTCGGAAGAAAGTCCCACAGGGGTCTAAGCGGAGTCCTGGAGCCAGTGCTGGCCTGACCTGAGCAAGTTGTGTTCCAACAGTCCAGCCCCTTTCTGGTCCCCCCACCCTGTTCACCGTTGCCATAGGGGCTGCTGGAGCCAACCTTAGCCTTGCCTGGAAACCTAGGGCCTGCTTGTGCCCTGGCCCTCAGCCCGATCTCCCTTGACCTTCCTTTTCTTCAAGGTTGACTTGAGGGTTTATTATTATTTATTAACTTTTATACAGCCTTACTCTCCAAACCTCACCCATCTGCCTGATCTAGTCTGGTAGCAAAATACCAACAGGGCCTAGCTGGTCAGGCTCCAAATGCACCTGAGATGGCAGGACAGAAGCTAGGCCCTGTGAATACCCCTCTTGGTTGGGTGGGCACCAAGGCATGGAAGCAGGTCTAAGATGCATGGTACCCTGGAACCATGGAGGGCATGGGAGTTCTTCATAGGCCCAGTAGATCCCAGAAGGCCTGAAGCCCACAATTCTAGGGGGACTTGCTCTGGGGGACTCCCCCAGAGTCCTTGCTCCCTCCATTGCTTCTAGACTAGATGTGGCTCCCCTCCCACACACAATTCAGGACACTTAGGGGCCAGAGTCAGTCTGGAAAGTCACTGCTCCCCTGTCTTGGGAGGCCTTGCTGGGAATCAAGCTGGGAGACGGAGCCCCACCTCAGCTGTGCTCTTTTCCCAAATGGGAGCTGGATTCCCTGAGAAGGCAGGTAAGAAGCTGGAGGGAGGGAGGCTGCCAGTGCTTCCTCCGCCCCTGGGCCTCCAGCATCTTCCTGGAGACAGGGTCTCACTATGTACCTCTGTCCTAGAACCCACTATGTAGACCAGGCTAGTCTCGAATTCACAGGGATCAATCGCCCTGTCTCTGCCTCTCAAGTCTTGGTAACCAAGGGGCCTGCCACCATGCTCAGCCCATCTGATTGTCTGATTTGGTAGAATCAGTGTGGGTGTGGTGAAGAGGCAGCAGGTGGGTTTTCCTCCTGCCAATCTCAGTGTTTGAAGTCACACCCCTCCCCGGCTGCCCCGTGGCTGCAGGGAAGCTGGGGGAAGGGGTTTTCCCAGCCCTGCCTGCCCTGAAGGTCTCACCATGAGCTTCCTTCCTCATCCTGCCCTCTCTCTTACAGCAGACCGGAAAACCTCTGAGGTGGCAGAGTGGAAATTAGACCCACCTACCTGTTGGGGCTACTGTTTTCACTAGGCCATGGCTGGACCTAACATCTTCCCACTGAGGATCGAGAATCCTGAAGCTGAGGGTGGGACACTAGGATCCCCAAAAGGAGTGCTTCCTGGGAATGCCTGAGAGGAAAGGAGGCTGCGCTGCACTGGGACTAGGCAGGAATTGGAGGATGGGAGCAATCATGAACTGGAGGGCCTCAGTTGGGGTTGGGGAGGAGCTCTCACTGACTGGCAGGGTAAGAATCTTTCTTGGACAGGGGAGGGTTGGTGGGAACCTTTGGCTGTATCTGTCTCCTTCCCCTGGGACTCAGCCTTAGTCGCTCCCTCATCTGCTTATGGCCCTGGTCATCCATGACTTGGGCGGGCAGACGGGTGAGAGATTGCAGTGGCGAGGGTCGAGCCGGCAGATTGCCTTGATCCCAGTTTCTGTCCGGGGTGCTTTGTGTGACCCTATGCCCATAACATAGGCTGCCAGCATGCTATCTGAGCCCCATTTGTTGTATAGGGGAGGGAAGAAGGCCTCCAGTTCACAGTGAAGCTTTTTTTTAAAATGTGTGTGTGTTTTACCTGCCTGTATGTAAGTGTACCGTGTGTGTGCAGTATCTGCAGAGGCCAGAAGGTGTTGGAACCCCAGGAACCTGGGTTACAGATGCTTGTGAGTCCATTAGTGCTAGAAATCAAACCTGGCCCTCTGCCCAAGCAGCTAGTACTCCCAACCCCTGAACCAGTCTCCAGGAAAGCTTTCTATTCAGGCCCCTTCATTGTCTGGGATCTCCAAAGATCCAGTCTTGTATAGGGCATTGGGTGCAAACATATGTGCACTAAGGGTCTCAGGGCCCAGGTTGCTGTGCGTGCTTGTGTGTGTGCGCACGCGTGTATATCAGGACAGTACTCTGGGTACCTCTGCCCACATATGAGCTATATTTATTATTAGTCTGACCCCTCTGGCTGACAAGGGCAAGGTCTGCTGGGTCACTGAAGAGGAAGAGCCAGGCTCTCTTAGCTTAGGAGAGCCTTCACGCTCACCCTAACCCCTGCCCTCAACATTTTGATTCTTTGTTTTTAGGCTAGCAACCTCTATAGAACAGGTTTGCCGGAGGTCTGGCTGGCCTTGGTTCCCCCATATGTAATAAGGGAGGGCAGGGGTGGTGAGGACGGAATTGTTAGGAGCTTAGCTTTGGGTGTGGTGTGAGTAGGGTTTACATGGCGAGACTGAAGGCCCCCTTGCTGGCGGACACTTCCTTGAGGGTCCAAGAGCTGCTCTGCAGAACTTTATGCGTCACCTCCTGGATGTTTCTGTATCAACAATAACCAGGTCCTCAGGCCTTTTAGAGGCCTGACTATGAAGGGAAGCAGAGGGCAGCCGCAGCCAGAAAGCTTTTTTTTTTTTTTTTTTTTTTTTTTGGAGAAGGGTCTCCCTTTGTCACCAAAGATTACGACCTCAAACTTGTGGTCTTCCCTCATTTTCCCCAGAGCAGAAACTAAGGCTTGCACCATCATGCCTAGCTAACACACTAACACCTAGTTCTTATTTGCTGCCACTAGCACCCTCTTCCTTTTGTAGTTCAGACTGACCTTGAACTTCTGGCGATCCTCCTGCCTCAGCCTTACTAGTGCTGGTATTCTGGGTTTGTGCCAAGAGGGACAGGACACCAAAATGTGAGCTGAAGGTGGAGCGCAGTGGTAGAGTGCCTGCCTGCTGTGGAGGGCCCAGTTCCAGCCCCAGGGTTGTGAACCCACAGTAACAGTGGTAGGACACCTGCTTAGCAGACATGAGGAGATTCTAGGATAGAGCTGTCACATAACTTCCTGAGAGTGGCAACATTTTGTGTCCGTTAGTGGCTACATGTAGCCATTGTAATCACTGGCAATGAGGTCCGGTGCAACTGAAAACCCCAAGCAGTGCTCAGTTATCTCTCTCTCTCTCTCCCTTTCCCTTTCCCCTGACCCTCTCTGGGCAGGGTCTTTCTATGTAGCCCATGCTGGCTCCAGCCCCTAACTCTCCTGTCTTGGCTCTGCGTCCGCATGCTGGATTACAGGCAGGTGCTACCATATCTGGTTTACTTTCTTTTCTACTAACTGCAGTGTAAAAAGTGGCCACTATGCTAAAGAACACAGCTACTGAGTAGGGCAGGATGTGACAGCCCATCACGTGACCAGGATAGGAAGGGACCTGCACCAACTCAGAACAAACAGGGGTCATGGAAAGTTCCTCAGAAAGCAGACAAAGGAGGTGAAGCATTGCTGGCTCCCAGACAGTGACAGAAAGAAAAGAAGTGTCCTGGTGAGCAGTCCTGGAGGTGAGGTCCCCGAGATGCAGAGGGCCACCAAGCCTTCTAAAGGCACACTGAGATCCTGGCCCAGCCGACTCTTGCCTCGTACTTACCTTACACTCAAGAGGCTGGAAGTCATGTGTAAAAGATCGTTCTTGGCCATACTGCAACATTTGGAAGTTGGCAGTCATCTTGAGCAAGAGACACCTTGTTTGAAGAGGCGTGTTTGGGGGTGGGGAAGGGAGGGGAGGAATAAGGAGCAGTTGTCACTCTTGCAGAGGGACCTGCATTCAATTCCCAGTACCGCATGGTGGCTTTTCAACCATCCCTAATTCCATTTCCAGGGGACCCAACCCCTGTGACCTCTGCCAGCACAGACACATACCTTGTGCACATGGATATACGAGCAAGACAGTCGTGCACAAAATAAATACAATTAGTGAATTAAATTTCTAAGGAAAGAACTTGGGAAAGCAGCTTGGTCTGGCAGCGAGTGGATGGTTCTTGGGAGCAGTGGGGTCTTTCTCTCCTGGTCTCACGGGGGACTGAGAGACATAATCAGCAAGGACTTGACTCCTGAGGCCAGCGCTTAGCCTTGGGAATAAGGAAGGGGTGGCTGTGTTGTTGCAGCATAGAAAAGGGCAAATAGAAGGTGAGACCAAGAACCTGTGTTACCTTGGAAGGCTGTTTGACCCACTGCATCTTAGGGCGCTCGACTCAAGATGGTGCCCCCAGGGAAAAGTAGCCTGGCTTGGATACTCAGAGACCTCCTGCCATATTACCTGGTATGCGCCCATTATTGGCTTTATAACTTCAAAGATATATGTTTAATTGTGTGTGCGCGCATGCATGTGTGCATGCGTGCACATGCCTGCGAAGGTCAGGAGTCAGATGTCCCTGAGCCACCTGTGAGCTGCCTGACAGTGGGTGCTGGGAACCATACTCTGGGTCTCCTGTAAGAGCAGTAGGCGTCCTTCACCACTGAGCCACTCTTCCCCTCCATTGGCCAGATGGTGCAACCTCTCTAGGCCCAGTTTCTTCTTTTGTGAATGAGGATCATAATACAGTACTTACTTCATAGCATTGTGGGGTGATTAGAGGAACCCCCTTCTAGATACAATGAGATGATGGGGGCATAGGAAGCAGCGGATACAAGTGCTTAGTGTGCAGGCTGGCGAAGCCCACCCTTGGGAAGCTCAGGGTTTGGATGTACATGGAGAGAGCCTCTCTGTTTCATGGAAAATAGCTGGTCCAGGACCAGGGGAGGCTGGTAGAGGTTTTAGGTCCTCTTGAGTCAAAGAACCTCTGGAAAGAGTCTGTTACCAAAAGGAAAGAATGGTGCTTGGCTGGCAAGGCTAGAGTTGCACCCCGTTCTGACACCACCATTTCTCTAACTGTCTCTGCAGAAGATGCTGATGAAGCAGCAGGAGCGGCTGGAGGAGCGAGAGCAGGACATTGAGGACCAGCTCTACAAGCTCGAGTCGGACAAGCGCCTGGTGGAGGTAGTAATCCCTGAGCCACTATGGGGGTAATGGGAAAATGGGGGTGCAGGATCTTAGGTGAGTCGGAGTCCCACTGGTTTTAGTGTGGCTGGCACAGAGCCCAGTGCTATGACTGGGGCATTGGCAGGTCATGTGCTACCCTCAGAAGCCAGAGGGCTTGGGATCCCAGACTCTAGCATTAGAAATTGGGTTGGGGTATGTGCACACCTTTAATCCCAGCAGTCAGGAAGCAGAGGCAGGTGGATCTCCATGAATTCGAGGCCAGCCTGGTCTACAGAGCAAATTCCAGGACAGCCAGGACTGTTATACAGAGAAACCTTATCTCAGAAAACCAAAAAGTAAATGGGGTTGGGTTAGTGACATCAGACTGAAGTGACTCTGCTCATGGGCCTGCTCATCCTTGTCCATCTCTGCAGGAGAAAGTGAGCCAGCTGAAGGAAGAGGTGCGGCTGCAGTATGAAAAGCTTCACCAGCTGCTGGATGAGGACTTGCGGCAAACAGTAGAGGTCCTAGACAAGGCGCAAGCCAAGTTCTGCAGCGAGAACGCGGCGCAGGCGCTGCACCTTGGGGAACGCATGCAGGAGGCCAAGAAGCTGCTGGGCTCCCTGCAGCTTCTCTTCGATAAGACAGAGGATGTCAGCTTCATGAAGGTGGGTCTGGGGCCCACTCTGCACAGCTGTTCCCCAGCTGCTTCCAACCCAGCAGGCTCACCTTCCTTTGCCTTTGGAGCCATTCTGCATAGGCCAGAATCTGTCCATCTGCTCTTGTTTGGGGACCTCAGGCAAGTCATAGACCCCTGAGCCTTGACATATACCAGTTCACCATCCTTTATCTATTATTCCAGATTTTTTTAAGCTCCAAAAACTACAAAAACCACAAAGTTTGGCACCTCATTTAACAGCAAATACTGGGTAGAACTGACATGGGCAGTTAAGGGTCTTTCTGTGTTTCACATGGTAAAACAAATTCAAACAGGTCGCTGTAAACGTGTTGGGCCGGACTGTGGTGTCCTGTTTGGATCATATGAAATATGTGATATCATATATGATACGGACACCTTTGCTTCCTCCTGAAATCCAGATGTAGCCAGATTTCAAAGCCCTGTTGGACTGGGTAGTACACACTTTAATCTCAGCACTCAAAAGGCAGAGGCAGACGGATATCTGAGTTCCAGAACAGCCTGGTTTACATAGGGAGTTCTAGGACATCTAGAGCTATAAAACAGAGAGACCCTGTCTCAAAAAATAAAAGAGAAGGGACTGAGGTGGCTCAGTGGTTAGGAGCACTGTTTGCCCTTCCAGAGGACCCAGGTGCAATTCCCAGCACCCACATGGCAGCTCACAATGCCTGTAACTCCAGTTCCAGGGGATCTGACACCTTCATACCAATGCACATAAAATAAAGCTTGAAAATAAATAAATAAATAAAAAGGAAGGGACTTGTGGAACCTTCTCCCAGGTAAAATGGTACAAAGAAGAAGCAGTGCCTGGCTGGGAATATGGCTCAGATTGTATGGTACTTGCCTAGGACACATGAAACTCAGCTTGATCCTCAATACCATATGCTAGGTTTGATATCACATGCTCCTGTAGTTCTGAACTGGGAAGTGGGGGCAGGAGGCTAGTTCAAGGTCACCCTAATACTTAATTCTACACCAACCTAGGGATATATGAGACCCTGTTTCAAACAACAGAAGCCATGCCACGGTGGTAGCATAGCGAGCGCTCAACAAATGGAGCTGTTCTGCCTTCCTTTCCCATTGACTGACTCTGTCCTCCTTCCTTGCAGAACACCAAGTCTGTGAAGATCCTAATGGACAGGTGAGCTGATAGCCCCCAGGCCTCCAGACCCCCATCTGAGGGAGGGCAGAGAAGGCCATGCCCACTGGTGGGGAGGTAGGGCGGGCTCACTGGGGCCTCCTCACAGCAGACGCCCTGTCCGCTGCCCCCAGGACCCAGACCTGCACGGGCAGCAGCCTTTCTCCCCCTAAGATCGGCCACCTGAACTCCAAGCTCTTCTTGAACGAGGTGGCCAAGAAGGAGAAGCAGTTGCGGAAGATGCTAGAAGGTGAGGGTGAAACCTCTGGGCAGGGGTAAATGCCATTGTCCTCTCCAAGAGGAGGTGCAGCTTCGCACAGATAGACCTGTGTGCATGTGGGACCTTGGGCAAGTGACATTACATTTCCTTGAGCTTCGGGGTTTTTTTGTTTTTGTTTCGTTTTTTTGTTTCTTTCAGCTAGAAAATGAAAATAGTAAACGCCAACCAAGATGTCACATATTTGGACCCATAGAGGTTCAAATCCCACATAGGAAAGGAAACTAGAGTTGTTTGGGCTGGGGCTTCAGCAACATTTACTCCAAATTCTCCACAGGTTCCTTCAGCACGCCAGTGCCCTTCCTACAGAGCGTCCCCCTGTACCCCTGTGGTGTGAACAGCTCTGGGGCAGAGAAACGTAAGCACTCGACAGCCTTCCCAGAGGCCAGCTTCCTTGAGACATCATCCGGTCCTGTGGGCAGCCAGTATGGGGCAGCAGGCACAGCCAGCGGCGAGGGCCAGTCTGGGCAACCTCTGGGGCCCTGCAGCTCTACACAACACTTGGTGGCCCTGCCAGGTGGTGCCCAGCCAGTACACTCAAGTCCTGTGTTTCCCCCATCGCAGTACCCCAATGGCTCTGCCACCCAGCAGCCCATGCTTCCTCAGTATGGTGGCCGCAAGATTCTCGTCTGTTCCGTGGACAACTGTTACTGTTCTTCCGTAGCCAACCATGGTGGCCACCAACCGTACCCCCGATCCGGCCACTTCCCTTGGACAGTGCCCTCACAGGAATACTCACACCCACTTCCACCCACACCCTCCGTCCCTCAGTCCCTTCCTGGCCTGGCAGTCAGAGACTGGCTCGACGCTTCCCAGCAACCTGGCCACCAGGATTTCTACAGGGTGTATGGGCAGCCATCCACCAAACACTATGTGACAAGCTAACGCCAAGCAGGCAGTGGACGCTGGGGACCTTACCCCCCAGCCCCGGTGGCTCGGGAGTTATACATTCAGAGACCTGCCCTTCTTTCTGCCCTCCTCTCTCCTTCCTCCATTCCTCCAGGTCTTTTCCATTTGGTTTTGTTTTATTTAGGGCCTTGTTTTGATTTTTTTTTTTTTAATTATTCATCTCCTGGATGAGGAGGTGCTGGTGGGAGCTGGCCTGGGTGGGGCTGCAGGTGGCCCTGGAGTTGGACAGTGTCTGTCTCAGGGCACTGAGCTCTCTATCTTTTTTCTTTCTTTTCTTTTTTTCTTTTTTTTTCTTTTTAAAGCCCACTCCTTCCTTCCCCTACATAGCTCCCATGGCTGGAAGAAGCCTTGGGATGCCAACTCTCCTCACTTACCCTAAGAGATGGCCCAGTGCCCACTGGCCTGTTTCTCTTCCCACCAATTTTTCTTCTGGGCAGTTTGATCACTGATGGAGTAAAGAATGACCTATAGATTGTGGAGTTTTTTTTGTTTTGTTTTTTAATTTTTTTTAAACCAAGAATGATTTCTTCTGCCTCCTTCTCACCAAGTTCCCAGACGGAGTTCAAGGCCACATCTCAAGCAGCTTTGGCACCTTCAGCCTGAGTGGATACTTAAAGCCAGGAGCCCCAAGTCCAGGAAAGGTGAAGAAAGGACTTTGCCAATGATAGTGACCACAGCGAAAGCAAATAATAATAATATTAATAATAATAAAGAGAAATAAAAGAAATAATGAATAAAAACAATAGCACAGCCCTTGTTGAGGTCAGTGGAGGAGGGGCTGCCTGGATTTGGGTCCTTACCTGGATTTTG
Source organism: Ondatra zibethicus (assembly GCA_004026605.1). Lineage (NCBI taxonomy): Eukaryota > Metazoa > Chordata > Mammalia > Rodentia > Cricetidae > Ondatra > Ondatra zibethicus. The sequence goes on along the minus strand of PVIU01000654.1, from coordinate 129,358 downwards.
ACACAGCTACTTCCTATAGTGAGCACTTTGTATGAATCGTGGACTTCCTGTTCTCGAGACACAGGTATTTATTCTGTAATCTGTCCAGAGCACACACACTGAAACCCGACCTTCTAATAAACATGATGGCGCAGCCCTGCCCTGGCCTTGCTCTTACCCCATTGGCTCCCCCAGGCCTGAGTCCTTAGGCTTTGCTATACGTAGGGGGTACTCCCAGGCTGCTGCCTCAGCTCTCCCTTGATTTTGCCCTCCTGGGTCTAGAAACAATTCCAGACCTGTAAATGTCACTTCCTCAGGCACCAACTGCATCTGCTCTTCACCTTGGGTTCATTTGACAAATGTTTGCTGAAGGCCTCCCATACCACAAACCCCTGGCATCTGACCTTCTGCCTTCTAGCAAAGATAGGTGAAGAAAAACACCTTTGAGTCTTGCAAAGTTTACCTGCCTCTAGCCACAAATATTGAGCATTGCTGTATGCCAGGCACTGTACAGGGCTGCAGGCTCAGAGATAGGCTCTGTTCCAGGGAGAGGGGCTATTGGGCTCCTTTGATGACTTGGGACTTTGGCCCTGGAAGGGATAAGGGGTGCTATGGTTTAAAGGGGAAAGGCACCTAGATCTGAAAACCCAGGAGTTTCTGTTCCTAAACCTGGTGGTGACTACAGACCCCAGGGTTTGAAAAGGGCTCCCTGCTGCCCGGTACTTCCTTGAGGACACTAAGGCTCCTGAACTGGAGATTCCCCTAAGTCCTGGGTGTTGGGATTGGTGGCTGGCCCTCTTATGGAAGGATCTCTGCTCAGCTGCTAGTTAGTTGGTTGCTTGCCTTTGGGAACAGGTCTCTATATGTGACCCTGGCTGGCCTGGAACTCAGAGATCTGCCTGCCTCTGTCTCTGGAGCGCTGGCGTTAAAGTATGTGTCACCATGCCTTGCTCAGCTGCCTGTTTTGCATGTATCCCTTAAAGTGAACCCACGCCTTTTCTCTGACTAGTAAGGAGGCAGAGCTTTGCTGGTACCTAGTCTCCCCCCACCCCTGGTACAGGAAGCCTGGTACAATGTGAGTAGGGAGCCTTAGTGTCCAAGGTCCTTGTGACCCCTGTCACTCCACCTCTCAGAAGAACAGAAGGCCCAGTGAGAACGCGCAGGCCGCTCCCCTTACCTTGGTGTGCTGGAGAAGGGGAGCAGGGGGTTTAGCAGCTAACCTCCTCATGGCTTCTCTTTCCCTAGGCTGCCCAGAAGCCAGAGCCAGAAGCACTTGTGACAACAGCTTAGCTGCCCAGGTTCCTGCACCTGTTTGGGGCTGAAGGGGGGGGCAGATGTTTGTGGCCGGAGGATACTGCTGGAAAGATAGACGCTTCACTCCCATCTGCCCCTGTCTCCCTGTCTAGCTGGTCGGGAGCCCTGGTACATCCTCCATGCCAAGAGCTGGAAGCCAAGGCACAAAGCTGCCTAATTTCTCTCCCACTTGGCCCAGTTTGTTTTGGCTAATGGGAGGAGGGGCCTTTCTCCAGGTGCATTCATCAGATTGAGACATGGAGGGGATATCACTGACGGTAAGTTAGGCTGGAACTCCACCCCCACCCCACTTTGAGGCCTACCACAACAATCAACTACACAGCTGTGGCCCAGAGCCTGTTTGGGCAGCCAGAGAAGCAGGGAAAACTCCATCCAGCTGTCCCTAGCTACCCAGCTGTCCTGGCTTTGTAGAAGCAGCTGTCATGCACCTCCCAACAGAGTGAGGGGCAGAGGGGGCCCAGAAAGGGCTTAAGTACCCCCCTCTCTCCAGGATGCAGGCCTACTCAGGGAAGCAGGGAGGAACCTTCCCTATGGTTACCGGAAGTGACAGGCAGAGTCCTAGGGTCCCCACAGGTGCATTGCCCCCTAAGCAAGCTCCTGTGACCCTCACCCCTTCTCAGAGGCCACCACGCCTCCGTCTCCCCTTTCCAGGAAGGGCTGGGAGGCAACAACCTTTCTCCACCACCCCCGACTGGCTCCTGTGGCCCAGAAGTGCAGAATGGCGAGGAGGCCACCAGGAGGGGGGCTGTGGTGGGTGGGAGGTTCCTCCGCCACCCTGGCCTGCCAGGGCTCTTTCATGTCACAACCCTCCCCACAACCCAGCCAGAGCCAGCAGCTGGGCGGGCTCCCGCCCCCTCCCACAGCCTCTCCCAGCTGTCTTTGGGGTGGGGCTGGAGAACAGCTGCAGGGCAGGGAGGGGGCTTGCAACTGCCGGAAGCAACTCCTGGCTTGGGGGGGATGGACTGGGGGCAAGACCCACCCGGGGGCAGCCTTCTCTGCCCCTTGTCCGGAGCATTTGACCTCCAGACTCAAGAGCAAACAAATAAAAAGACAAAACAAAAAAACTCTACCAGCTTCAAAAGACACCTTGGGGCCCAGGGCACCCTGCAAAGGGCTGGCTCTGTCATCTCAGCCTCTTTCCCCTGTGGAAACCCCATCATTTTAACTTCTGAATTCCTCCCAAACCAGTTCACACCCTCCCACTCAGAGCTCAGTCATCAAACCGGATCTCAATCACCTTCTCCCGGACTGAGGGTGGGGGTTATTGGTTAACAACTTCGGGAGGGCACCAAGCCCCTGGGAGATCCCCTACCCGACCTCTACACCCTGTAAATTCCTGGGGAGGAGGGCCAGCAGGGAGGGTACTGTTGACACTCTCCTTTATCAATAAAGAATACCAGGAATGCAGAGTGCAAGGAGGTGGAGTCGATATACCCAGGAGAGGGTGTCCCTGTGTGGCTTGGGACAACTGTTCCTTGGAAAAGCTTTAGAAAGAGTTACCTCCTCCAGAGATGGCCTGGTGGAGCTTGCCTGTAATAGCACAGGGCAGATAGGAGGATCAGCAGAGTCTACCTAGAGGGACTGTCTCAGAACCAAACAGGACAAAGCAATAAAGAAGGAAGGTCTGGCATGGTGGTGCTTGCCTTTAGTTCTAGCACTCTGGAGGAACAGACAGGCAGCTTTCTGAGTTTGAGGCCAGCCTGGCCCACAGAGGGTGGTCAGGATAGCCTGGGCTGTACAGACAAACCCTGGGGTGGGGGTGTGTGGGGAGGAAAGAATAAAGGAGGAAGACAAGGGCTTCCAGGATAAGGAACAAACTCCAGCCTAGAGTCCTAACACTGGTTCTAGTGTCTTCTCAATTGCCCTCCCTCTTCTTTCCTCTTCTATCCTAGTGTATTCGTGTATTCTATTGTGTTTTTTTTTTTTTAAATTTACTTTTGGTTTTTTGAGACAGGCTTTCCCTGTGTAGTCTGGCTGCCCAGAAATTCTGTAGATCAGGCTAGCCTTGAACTCCAGAGATCCTCCTGCCTCTTCCTTTCAGGACCACTTTTTTTTTTTGACAGTCTCTATAGTCCTGACCTAGAGCTCACTACATACAAAGACCAGAATAGTCTCCAACTTCCCTCTGCTCAAGGGCTAGTGCTAGGAGTACAGGTGTGTGTCATCAAGCTTTTGTGAGAGACAGAGCCTCGCGTGTACAATCTAGGCCCTCCTTAAACTCCCAGTTCCTCTTGCCACAGCTTCCCAAATGCTGACAGGACAGTTAGTCAGGACCTCACAGTACTGGAGCCTGATTCCTTTAAATTAAGAGGGCCAGCCGGGTGGTGGTGGCACACGCCTTTAATCCCAGCACTCGGGAGGAAGAGGCAGGTGGATCTCTGTGAGTCCGAGGCCAACCTGGTCTACAAGAGCTAGTTCCAGGACAGGCTCCAAAGCTACAGAGAAACCTTATCTGGAAAAACCAAAAAAATAAATTAAGAGGGCCAACTGGCAGGGCATGGTGGCACACGCCTTTAGTTCCAGCACTTGGGAGGTAGCAGCAGGAGGATTTCTGAGTTCGAGGCTAGTCTGGTCTATAGAGCAAGTTCCAGGACAGTCAGGGCTGTTACACAGAGAAACTCTGTTTCAAAAACAAACAAACAAAAAGCTATTATTCTAGAATTTTCTTTGGAGGCAAGGGGAAATGGGAAACCAATCAGGAAGTGGTATAGGGGCAGTTAGGGTTGAAAGTTAGGAGGAATAACACCCAACCAGAAGGGCCTGGCCCCAAGAACATTAATTTCTTCATGTTTCTCTCTCTGCCTTCAAGCTGCACCCATAAACCGTTCTTCTCCTTCAGGGAAAGGTGTAGTTCAGTAGTCTCTGAGGAGCTCACCTTGGCAGACAGCTGGGAGCCCCAAGACATCCCTTCCACAGTGAAAGTAGAAATCTGGGGAGTAGACCTGTGGGCACCGCACTCCCTGAGTCTGGGAAGCCTTTGTGAGCCCAGGGCTGCTTTTGGCCAGTCAGTGGACTTACCCCATCTCCTCCACGGGAGACCAGTTTTCTTCAATTGCCTGTACTTAAACTGGGAGTTTCTGCAGCAAACTGGGCTATTTACGACTTCTGGCATTAGATCTTTAGTAATTGGGTCTTTCTTAAAAGGGGACCCATCTGCTCTGTGCCCCCGGTTCTGTTTCATTATTTACATTGAGGCAAGACAGGGATGATATGTGGGGTGGTGACGTGCCACATATAGGATGGGGGTGAGGGGTGACGTAGACACCATCTCAAGTTACAGGTCAGAACTGGAATGGGGGAAGGGTTTCCAAGAACAGATTGTGAAGAGTGATGTGGACTTCTGGTCTACCTAGGAGAAAACTGGCAGGGAGTCATTGGATGTCCTGGTTGTCAATTGGATGTTAGTATTGAACACTGTCCATATGTGTCCCTGCTGCAGGCATAGATACAAACAGACAGCTTGTAGCATAACAGGGATTTACCAGTTAACCAGCCCTGCCAGCTGTAGCTCCCTAGGTGCTGCTACCCACTAAACCATACACTTAGGGTCAGTCTTCCAATGGCTCACATGGTTCCATGTCCCAGTGGCTTTGAACTTTAGACCCTGCAGTGTAGTGTCAAAGCTTTCACTTCGTTGGTGTAGCTCCACCAACCCTATTTCCACAAGATGGGGATGGAGACGCAGTGAGATGGTGCCTGTGAATGACCGGAGCCAGTGCCGGCCTCGCCAGCTTTCAAACACCGGGAACAATCATAGGTTCATGTTCTCTCGGGATAACCAGCCCCTCATGCATGTGGTTGTCTTCCTTGGTAATCTAATTGTGATTCATGGGTAGAGAGTGGTCAGTGGCTCAGCGTTCCTCCAGAGGGTCCCAGTTCAAGTCCCAGCAACCATGTCAGGTATCTGCAACTCTAGCTTCAAGGACCTCTGCACATATTTATACATAATTAAAAACAAAAACAAAGCCAGGCCAGGAGGTGGTGGCGCATGCCTTTAATCCCAGCACTCTGGAGGCAGAGGCAGGAGGATCTCTGTGAGTGCCAGGCCCATCTGGTATACATCGCGAGATCCAGGATAGGCTCCAAAGCTACAGAGAAACCCTGCCTCAAAACCAACCAACTGGGCTGGAGAGATGGCTCAGTGGTTAAGAGCATTGACTGCTCTTCCAGAGGTCCTGAGTTCAATTCCCAGCAACCACCAGTAATAAGATCTGGTGCCAACTTCTGTCTGCAGGGACAATTGTATACATAATAATTAAATAAATAAATCTTTTAAAAAAAACAAAAACAGCCAACCAACCAACCAATAAAAACTAAGCCAGGTGGTGGTGGTGTATGCCTTTAATCCCAGTACTCAGGAGGTAGGGGTAAGTGAACTTCTATGAGTTCGAGGCCAGCCTGGTCTACAAAGTGAGTTCCAGGACAACCAGGATGACACAGAGAAACCCTGTCTCCAAAAACAAAACAAAAAAAAAAAAATCTAATTGTGGTTTCTATGTCAGGGTACAGGCTGCAGGGTTTAACGTTTCTATCATAGGATATGACTCTCAGTGGAAATATGCAATATTAGTCATCTTTGATGTTTCAGAGTCTAGCACTGGGCCTTTATTCATTCATTCGGTCAGTCATGCAGCAAATATCCACTGACATCCTTTTGGTGTTGGGCATCGCTTCAGTGTTAGAACATTGTAATTGAACGCGAACTCTGTCCACCTTAGAGCTGGTGAGGCAGGGACAGATAACAAGCAATAAATAAATAACCTTGGGCTGGTGACAAATACTACAAAGGAAAACAAAAACAAGTGGGGGGGCAGGGAATGTGAGAAGGGGTTGAGAGGCCTATCTGTGTCTCAGCCCAAGCTGTCCTGGAACTAGTTTTTGTAGACCAGGCTGGCCTGGAACTCACAGAGATCCGCCTGCCTCTGCCTCCCGAGTGCTGGGATTAAAGGCGTGCGCCACCACCGCCCGATTGGAAGTTCTTGTATAGGGAGATGGGTAAGCTTTACCAAGATGGTAAAAACTGAGCAGAAAACTTCGAGAATGCCATGGGGCAAGATCTGGAGACCTTTGGAGCCATAGCAGTGCAGGCAGAAGAAAGGAGCACAGGCAGGAAGGGTAGGGGGTGGGGGTGAATGTGGTTGGAAAGAGTGGGGGAGGAACAGGGTCACGGGTGATGAGGTCATCAGGCAGTAGGGGAACAGCTCCAGGACTGGAGGTCACTGTAAGAGCTTTGCTCATGAGACACTTGCTCAATGAACAAGGGCATGAAAGCCAAGGTCCTACACTAAGCCAGCACGGACCTCACCTTCTAGGCAGGTGGGGCTTAATTCAGTCCTCAAGGAGAGATAAGACAGGGACAAAGTAGGGGCAGCAGCCTGTGGAGGAGTTCCCTCTTAGAGCTAGTGGGGGGCAGGGAGGAGAGCACACTTAGAACAGAAGGTCTGTGTGAAGTCCACAGTCAAAAGTCTATAAAAGAAGAAGTGATACAGGGGTGTTGGTGTGTGCCTGTAAATCCAACACGGTCCATATTGACTCAGGAGGATTGGGAGCTTGAAGCCAGCCTGCACTACCTGGGGAGACCCTGTCTAAAAAAAAAAATAAAGAAAGAAAGAAAGAAAGAAAGAAAGAAAGAAAGAAAGAAAGAAAGAAAGAAAGAAAGAAAGAAAAAGATAAACGTTTGTTTTGAGTTGAAAGTCCTAAGCAAGGCCTGGAGAGCAGGCTTCTGAGCAGGGACGGCCTTTTTGCACAATAGCTCTGACCTCCAGAGGGGAGAAAGCAGCCAGTGGGGAGACCACAGTAGGAAGTACAAGCCAGTGAGGGCTCAGAACGGATCAGGGTCAAGGTGGAAGCCTGGATCAGGCTTTCTCTTCCTCACTGGCCAACCCTGGGCCCAGAGTCAGCAGAAAAATCTCAGCTCCAGGGAGGAGGCAGCACAGAGCCCCAAGCTGCTGAGGGAGCAGGGCAGCAAGATGCCATTGTGTGCCTGCAATCAAGAGGCTTCAGAGGAAATCAAAAGCACCAACTGGGGGAATGATGTGTGCATACTGTCTTTCCCTTACTCTCAAACACCACACACACACACACACACACACACACACACACACACACACACACGCTTCTGCCTCTAAATGGGTCAAGTGAAGGCTGTGGGTGTGGGTTGGAGAGGGAAGGCTAGGAAGCGAGGGGGGGGACCCAGAGGAGCCTGGGCCCCGGTGCCCACTCATTCTCCTGGCATAGGAGATGGCAGCAGCTGCAGGGTGGGGTGGGATGTGAGGATAAATATACACCTCCCCATGCATATGGATAATGCACACAGCTGCCCTGCCTGCTTAGTGTTCATTAGGAGCAACTGTTTCTCGGGAGCCGTTCGGGCAGGCGGGAGGGTGCCGGGCCCATTCACAGACTCAGGGCAGGGGGCCGCCTGCAGCTGTGCAAGCGCCGCCTCCCGCCCGGATCAGCATCCCGGCCATTGAAAGAATGCAGCTTCCTCCCACTAGCTCTTCGCCCAACTCACTGCCCTGCTAGCTCTTGGAGATCTCAGGGTGGGAAAGGGGCCCAAGAGTGAGTCAGGAGGAAATGCAGTCTGCCATCGTGGGAGCTCCGTGAACTCAGGGGAAGAGTTGGGCTGGATTAAGTCTTTTGGCTTCAGGAAGGGCTACTGGCGAGAAGCAGAGCTGAAGCCGTCCTTTCCAAAAGCCATCTGTGGCAGGAAAACTGCTTCAGCCCAGTGTCTGGGAGCTGAAGGGAAGTCCCATCCATACTGGAAAGCCCCAGATCAGCCCTGCTTGCTCTCTGTCTGGGTGCTGGTGTGGTTTGATGATTCTGACCTTTTGGCACAAGTGAGGCTGAGGCAGGGAGGCTGATGGGCTCCAGCCCCAAGAGTGGATGGAAGTGGGACTGGAGAACAGGTTGGAGGATTAACGACATAGATTGGGGGGTGACCAGGAGTGGATGTTCAGCTTGTGACTTGAGGATGACTTGCCTCCTAGCCACTGTGAAATCTGTCCAATGTGGGCCCAAAGGAGATAGGAGAAAGATGGGGACAGACGACAGGCCTCTTGGGCTTCCGTTTTCAAGAATGCTCTCAAGGCATAAACTGTGGGTGTATGGAGGAGGCAGGCATCTCTGTCCTACAGGCTGCCCTCCTTCTGCCCTCCCCTCAGGCAGTCAGAATGGACTCTAGGGCTGCTCCAAAGACCTGGAAGGGAGGCAACAGACTTAGTCAGGCCAGGTCCCACTCACAGGTGACCCCGCGGCTTTCTTTTGTTTTGATGGTGGAGCTGGGTCCTGTTTGACGCCTGTGCAGGTGGCCTCAAGAGCAGCCAGGGGAAGTCCAAAGGCAAAGAGTGAGGTCACCTCTGGCCCACCTTGCTGTGCCTTGGAGGCCTGTCCTCCAGCTGCTCCTAGCCACTGATGGGCCTGACGGAGAAGAAGGGCTCCTAAGCCCGGAGTCAGCAGGAATCCAAGCCACACGTGTCTCTCTGTGAGCCTTGCTCTCCTCTTCTGGGAACTCAGGACAGCGATGACTATTGATCTGCTCCTCTAAACCCTAGAAGAGGCAATGGCCCCCAGCTTCGAGTACCCCAGCCAAGGCTTCTGCCCACTCCTGCACCCCATTTGCTCTCTGCAATGTTGTCATTAATATTTCATTTCTTTAGCAGCGGCTTTTTGTCCTTGGAACACTGCCCCTTCACACTAAGAAAAGAAACAGCTCTGTATTTCTTTGTGTAGGAGATTCCCGTGTTCTTTCTTTTGAAACAATTTTTTTTTTTTTTTTTGAGACACAGTTTCTCTATGTAGTTCTGGCTGTGGCTGGTCTCGAACTTGGAGCTCCACCTACTTTTGCCTCCCAAGGTCTTGAAAAAAAAAAGTCAAAAAGAGCCAAAGAGCTAGGTTAGTCCCAACACAGAAGCAGGAGGGTCTCTTGTGAATTTTAGGCTACTCTGGTCTAGGATTTCAGGCCAGCCAGGATAACATAGTAAGATCCTGTCTGAAAAAAACAAAACAAAACAAAACAAAAAACCCATGGGGACCTTGGGGGAGGACTGAAGGGGAGAGGAAGGGAGGGGAGCAGAGAAAAATGTAGAGCTCAATAAATATCAATAAAAAATGAGAAAAAAAAGTTGGGGCTGGAGAGATGGCTCAGCAGTTAAGAGCACTGACTGCTCTTCCAGAGGTCCTGAGTTCAATTCCCAGCAACCACATGGTGGCTCACAACCATCTGTAATGAGATCTGGTGCCCTCTTCTGGCCTACAGGCAGGATAATGTATAAATAAATAAATAAATCTTTTTTTAAAAAAAAAGTCAAAAAGTATTTTGGGATTAGCAATCCAAAAGGCCTGGGTTCAAATTCTGCCTATGTCATCTTGTTGTGAAATCTTGGACAAGTGTCTCAGTATCTTCAGTTAATAGTGTCCTTGCAAGGGTTAAATGAAGATTAATAAATAAGATGCTTCTGGGGCAAGAGAATACAGCCTCACCATTTTTTTTCTCAGCTGACCCTGACACATGAAGGTCTGGTTGCTGGTAGCAGACTGTACCTCTACACGTCCATGCCTGTGACTGGCACGGCGCGCGCGCGCGCACACACACACACACACACACACACACACACACACACGCACGCACACGCGCGCACACACACACGCGCGCGCGCGCACACACACACACACACACACACACGCGCGCGCGCGCACACACAGACTCATCTCTGTATCCACCAAGTGCTGGACCAGCAGATGCTTTGCGGGAACAGGAGCTCTTCCCCCCTCCCTGCCCTGCTGGTGGTGACTGCAGCTTCTCTGTGTTCTGCAGTGTTGGAAAAAGAAATTACAGAACAGATTGCAATTAAGGGGGATGGGGGGGCACTGAGGCCCAAAAAATGCAGCTTGACTGAGCGCTAAACTGTGTTTTTGCCTGGAGCCAATCAGGGGCCTCTGACAAGAGCCTGTTCCCACTTACAAATCTAATTGCAGGAGGTGTGGCTGGGATGGCCCTGGAGCCTGGGGTGGGGGTGTCTGCCAGCCCCTTGGGGAAGGCTGCAGGCAGACCTGCTTGGGTGTTGCTTTGAGAGTCAGAAGGAATGGAGTGGGGGCAGAGGTCTTGGGAGCCTGGGAAAGTCTGCCATTTTTGGTAATAGCTACAGAGATTTCACATAGATCACAGCCTGTGCACAGGGACTCTCTAAATGTATGCATCCTCCTGGTAGGCATTTCCCTCCTTTATGCACCAGAAGCCCAGGCACAAAGTGTCTACTATCTGCAGAGTCAATTTGTTCCTTTTGACTTCCTGTGGGTTCTGGGGACTGAACTCAGGTTGCCAGACTTGGATGGCAAGTGGCTTTACCAGATGAGCTCTTTGCTATCTTTCTTTTCTTTCTTTCTTTCTTTCTTTCTTTCTTTCTTTCTTTCTTTCTTTCCTTCCTTCCTTCTTTTCTCCATTCTTTCCTTTTTTTCTTTCTCTCTTTCGACAGTCTGTGTAACCCAGGCTGGCCTCGAGCCAGAGATCTTCCTGCCTCTGCCTCTCGAGTGCTGGGATTAAAGGTGTGCTCCACCACTGCCTGCTGTTTCATGTTGTTTTTGAAATAGGGTCTTGCTACGTAGCCTGGGCTGCCCTTGAACCTGTCAGCCTCTGAGTGCTGGGATTACAGGCCTGTGCCACCCTGCCTGGCTGAGGATACATATTCATTGCTTTATTAGTCCTTGGTAGGAATATCAGGTTTATCAAAAGACAAACAAAACAAGAGAATGGCAGTTAAATCTCCCTGAGTATTACAGCAATGTCCCCAATACAGAGGAGTATATGTGAACTAAAAATGTCCTCAATGTGTGTGGGTGGGTGTATATGTGAACTAAAAACGTGCCCAATACGGGGGGGGGTATATGTGAACTAAAAACGAGACTTTCTCCAAAATTGAAGCTGAACTGAATGTCCTGTAATACATCTAATATCCTATGCCTTTTCTCTCCTCCCACCTCTGGTTCCCCCGTCCTGCCAGCAGCTCAGCTCGTAGGCTCCAGGTCCTTTGGGGTAGGAAGGACCCTATGAGTAGGTTGGCAAAGGGGAAGACAAGATCTTTGGCTCGCTCCCTGAGCCTCTGCGGACCACCAAGTGACTTTCACAAGTGTTCCCATCGCCCTTCTGAGGTTTTGAGACAGCCTACGCTACCCTGAAGTCCTGGGCTTCTTGCCTCCACCTTCCAAAGGCCGGCACTCTCTTCTTCCTTTGGAGGCTTCCTGCAAGAGGACTCAGTAGCAGGCAGTAGGTGATTGGGCGACTGCCAGGTAATGTGCCTGGTAACGTTCTCGATGTCTCTCCACAGGGGTGAACCTAAGCAAAGGAATTTAAGAACCCCGCAACTGTGCTGCTGTGGCTTGCAGCCCTGGGCACTGGGAATCCAGGGGGCAGCAGTGCTATCAGAGGAGACACCTGGTGCAGGCATGCGGCAGCAGCTGCGGGAACTGCTGGGAGGCGAGCTGTTCTGCCGTTTTCTGTCCTTTGGAAACGGTGGGGGCGGGGGGGGGGCACAGCACCTAGGTTTCAGGCTCCAACAATCCTTAATGGTTCTGTGGTCCTGGCAAATTCCTTAACCGAGGCAAGCAAATGCCTCTGTTTCTTCAGCTGCAGAGTGGCGCTAAGGCTGCCTAGCCAGGAAGGAGGTGCATGATGAAGACTTGCTGCTGCTGCGGTGGCTGCGGTGGGAGCCACATTACCTGGTGATGACATTCACGCATTTTTCTGAACACAGCCTCCCCTAGAGGAAAGTGAAGCTCCAAAAGGGCAGAGCCACTTGGGTCCTGCTGGAGCTTCAGCAAAGAACACGACCCACTCCAGACTGCCTTCGTTCCAGCTACATTCTGATTGTCGCGTTTTTGACAGACATCTAAATTATACATTGAGCTTTCCACATGACCAAACACCACGTCCCTTCCTTTGATTATCATTTTCAAAAGGGACTATAAAAAAAGAACCTTTCGATGGATCACACTGAACCCTGAAACCACATGGAGAGCAGAGCTAAAAATAAAGGAAGAAGCGTCCCGAGGAGGAGAGGAAGGAGAAATCAAAGTACACTGCAGATGGGAATGGGGGCATTGGTCCTGCGGAGGGTGACATGGTGTCACCCTCTCCAGGCCAGGCCGGAAAAGGAGCGGCCAACAGTGAGGGTGGGGCACAGAGTGGCATTAAAAATAGCCACCACTTTAGTCAGGAGGGGAATAAAGAAATCGTCAAAGCTAGGTGACAGAGGAGGAGGAAGGAGGAGGATGATGGCAAGACTGTCTTTCTGCAGCATCTCAGGCTGTGGACTTTTCTACCGGGCAGAGCTAACTGCCGGCATAATCGCTGACTTTCAGCTGTGCACTGACATGTTCCCCAGCTCAGCCCACATCAATGACACCCTTGTTTCCATAGTAACCAAGGGAGAGCGAAGGGGAAAGGGTGTATTGCACTGGGCGAAGGGAATCCAGCCAAAAGCAGCCACACAGGGAGAGTGGAAGGAGGGCTCAGCTTTTCCCACAACTGGTTTGAGTATACACTGTGGACTATGCCTGCCCTCTGGCCTCAGCCCTCGCACCCTGCACATTCAGATGCAATGGTGCGCAGAGCAAAAGTCTTACCAGGGCCCACGGGGATGGGGGAGGCACGGGGGAGGCACAGGGGCGGGGTATCCCCTCTCTAGCTTCACAGTCTGTTCTCTGGTCAAGGCCACAGGGGGCAGGGGTGGCACCAGGGAGAGGAAAGGGGACTTTACAAGTATTTTGTTTTTACAAATGGGAGCTTTCAAACTCTGCATTTTCCAGGCTCTGCTCATCTATCCTAGGAGCCCCTGGGGGGTTCAACAGGGCTCACAAGGAAGACGAAAGCCCGTGACAGCCACAGTTGTCTCTGGTGTCTCTAGCTGAGAAGCAATGTGGACATTTACAGAGGCTGCCCTCAGAGCAGGGCAAGCAGCTCTGCCTGCTGGCTGGGGCCTGGGAGGGCTCTTTAGAACAGGCCTAAAAATATTTTACAGATCACGCTCTTCCTGAGTCAAAGTCCCCTGCTGCAGCATTCCAAAGCTAGACCTCAAAGCAGGGCGTGCAGCCTTCAGATAGCATCCCGGTGCTCTGTTTGGAAGGAAACGCAAGTCTCAAGGCCAAAGCTCCATCTGTAGGCTGGAGAAAGGGCTTTCCTGACTCCTTAAAGCTCTGTCTGCCACCCCTCAAAGCCAGAGAAGCCGATGCAGGGATGACTAGTAGTTGAGTGGAGGAAAGATCTCACCTTCTTTTGTCTGGCAAGCCCTTACAAGGCCACCACAGCCACATCCCCCCCCCCCCCCGGGCTTTGTTCATGGTTTCATCCCAGGCCACCTTTCCAACTGTCCAAGCTTCTCCCTCTCCAGAGTCCGGAATAAGCTGGGAACCATGGACCAGGGGCTTCCGTGGCATTTTCTGTTAGTTCACACACCATGGTGGATTTGGAAAGGGCCACCTCCCAGGATGAGAAGGCAGCTGGCCTCCTTGGACCTACCAAGCATTGGATAGTCTCTTATTTATTCTCTGAAAAGCCCTGAGCTCATGCCCAGAACAGAGTTTAATTCAGGAGCAGGCGCTGCTCTGGCCTGCTTTTGGGGTTTGAGGCTGGGACTTCTGAGGGCTCAGGGAAACATGCTCCCTTTGCGATGGGGGGAGGGGAAGGTTTCTGCACCCCTCCCTATCAGTCAACAGTTCATTTTGCTGGAAAGAGGAGAGGAGAGCAACATGGGGTTAGTGGCTTCCCTGGGCTCATCCCATGCTCACCCAGCAGCAACGCTTCCTTCCCACACCACCTAGCTGCCAGCACTATAAAAATTGATCTCTTCTCAAAATCGATCTGCCTGGCTTTTCTCAGTGGAGCAGGTTCATGGCAAAGCTGCATTTATTTTTAAAATCTGATAGCATCGGCCTATTGTGATCATTTAAACACAGAATTCTTTGAGCTTTAGATATCCCCTCTGTAGGGCTGCAGTGGAGAAGTCGGCTAACCTGGAGTCTGCTCCCTGCTCCACTGAGCTGGAGCAAGCCTGTTTACGCTAGCCTGAGCTCTCCGTGTGAGTGAGGGCTTCTTAAGGACCTTGTAATTTTTCTGGAATTAAACCTCCCACTTCTTACATTCCAGATGTCATTACAGTCAAAAGTCATAAGAATCTGCTTCCCTGCGTGGCTGGCAGGGATGAGGGGTAGGGAGGTTTGGGGGGGGGGGTCTGGAGTGGGGATGTTTCTGTGTGGTGACTTGTTTGCAAGGATCCCCCCCCCGCGCCGCCCCAAAAGTGGGGATTATATATAGCGTCTTACCTACCTGACAAGATGGTTTAATCATCTGCTATCCTTTGCCTCCCCCAGCAGCTTCCTGCTGGAGAGACTAAAGCCCTGGCTCAGTTGGGGACGAGGACAAAAAAAAAAAAAAAAAAAAAAAAAAAATCAAATCCCTGCCCAGCATGGCCAAGCGTGTGGTTTCCAACCACCAAGGGAGTGCAGGGACAGGCCAGTAAATAAAGGGACTCAGCACAAGCGGCTTCTTCCTTTTTTTTTTTTTTTTTGTACAAAAGCCCACTGGAATTGTCTAAACTGCAGCGCAAGCTCTTGCCCATTGCGAATCATGTGCTCTGAGACATTTAATACTATTTCAATTATGCAGAGGAAATAATATAATTCCTTTATTTGAAAAACGATACTGAACCTTGGAGATCAGTTAAAATCTACGGCTGGAGAGGGGTTCTTCTAAAGCTGTTGTCCCCCCCTCCTCACGCAGCGGTGTCTGTGCACAGATGAAAAAGCTTTGGGTCAGGAAACAGCAAACCAGTGCTTTCCAGGGCCGAGTTCGGCTCCCGCGGGCTCCTGCGGCTCTTGCCGCTCCACCGCCCCACGCTACTTCTTCTTTGCGTTGACGTTTTTGCAGACCCAGTTCATGCCGTCCTTGGTGGGGAACGGGCAGAGAGAGGCAGTGTTAGCAGCAAGAAAGGTCCCAAGAGCTCAGGCTGGAGGGGACTGCGGCCACCTCCTCTAGGGAGTTTGTTGCCCCAGAGGCCCACCTGGCTGACCAGGGCCCGTAGTGACCTCTTGGAAGGGCAGAGTGGGGGGGGGGATCTCTGAGCACACGAGGGAGCCAGCATCTGAACTTGATATTCATTCTCAGGAACTCCCTCTGAAAAAATAAACACACCTGCCTGGTCCAGGGCTTGACTGAGGCGCTATCAGGAAGGATTCCAGCCATTTTTGGCTTTTTCTAAAAGCTGACCTTTGCTAGGGCATTAATTCAATGAGCTACCCTTCTGGTGCCCCAGCGTGTTTACAGTGTGACAGTGTACACTTGGGTTAAATTAAATTTCATTTCGGAAAAACAACCCTCTGCAGTGGGTGTTACTCCACACACGCAGGGCAATATACACAAAGTCTGAAGAGAGGCTTAAAAGCAGCTTCTTGTTGCTTTAAGCCTACTACACAGGGGGACAGAGGGAAGGACAGAAGGTTCCCTTAAAGGCACAGCGACCTTGAAACTGTCCTCTTTAGAAGGCTGGAGAAGGACTGAGGTTAAAACACACACACACACACACACACACACACACACACACACACACACACACACACACACACACACTGCCTACAGCCACCTGGTAGGCAGCACAATTCCTCACAGATGCCAGGCCTGTCAGACATAACCTCCTTTTCAACCCCCTCTGGAGCATACCTGGACACGCACCCCTCCCCAGAAACTCCAGACCTTCAGGCATGTGTAACAGCCCTCAGAAGCACAGACCAGAACTCAAGGTGGGCCCTGCAGGGCATCTTGCCCAGAGTCTGGGTCTCACATATGTGTGCTATCAGACACACACACACACACACACACACACACACACACACACACACACACACACACACACACGACCACGTGACGCCCCACACTTCAAACCCCACATTTCTGGTGGCTGTGGATCTGGCCGCTGAACCAGAACAGCTCAAACAGCTTATAGCAATAAATATCAGCTGACACCTTTGGCCACCAGGACATTAATCCCGTAAACAATACATCACTGCAAAACAACCAGCAGGTACCTTTCTTTTTCCTGGCTGATCTGCCCATCACCTGCATTTACAGTGATTAAAACTCTACCAGCTGCCATCAGGGCACTTGGGTAGGAGAACCCGAGGATCTGAGGGACTTTGTGCTTTGCCAAGATGAGGCCTGGCCTTGGCAAAGAGCCTTCAGGTGGGGAGCACCTGGCTGCGGCTGGGCAGCAGAGGATGGGGCGAGGGGACCCCAACACATTTGATTACAACTGGGTCAGCAGCACATCCTGAGAAACCGAGCAGTTTTAAAGCCATTTTATGAAAAAGGAGTCATTTAAAGAGAGCATGTTTAATTTTAGTAGCTAATTGGTTTCTAGGAAAAAAAAAAAAACCGATCACCTGCCAGGAGACAAAAAAGATTTTTACACAGACAGGAGGGATGAATAGATAACCATCTTCTCTTGCTCTAAAGCTGAAGAGCTCAGCACAAACACCCAAAGGTGCCGTCTGTCTCCACGTTCTTCTCCTCTCTACAGACACAGCGTTTTTTATCAGACCAGCTTCTCCAGGAAAGCAAGGGTCCCCGCACAACGCCAATACTGTTTTGTCTTTTTTCTTGGTTTATGACTGGTGAAGAAGGGGGTTCCTTTTATTATATCTCACCGAACATAAGTGTAGGCAAAGAGATAGGAAAAATATTTATTCAGCTGCAGACACTCAAAGCGGAAGGTGGAGGGAGCCATACTCTGTGGAGGGGGAAGGGGCTTAAAGGGCACAGCCTGCTGAGAGGCGCTGTCCTGCGGACGGGAGAATCTAGAGCGGAGGCCTGCCCAGCAGAGGGCGCTCAGAGGCCAGCACCCAAGGCTGCCCCCAGCCCCTGGTACTATCCTGGGGCAAAGCCCTGGGCCTCTGCAAGGCTTGGGGAGGTCCCTTTGAGTCCCAGCATTTGGGGGCTGAAGGGGAGGGGAATGAGGAAGGCCACAATTCTCTGTGGCAATACCTCATAAATCAAGTAAGGGCAAGCTTTGTCAAGTAGCCCACTGGAAAGGAAAGATAATAGTGTTATCCAAAAACCAAGATGGGAGAGTCTAAGCAAGGGACTGGCAGGCTGTCTGGCTTAATATAGTCCGTATTTAATTTATAGTCTTTAAAATTAATTCTCATAAGCACCCAGTGAATATATTATTGTTTCCATATTGCAAACAAGGAAATGAAGACTAGAATAATGGGAGCAGAGGTGGGACCATACACTAGTCACCAGTCTCTGACTGACCGTGGCGGGAGAAGAGCGCCGCATCTAACTTACAGAGCAGCTGGGCGGCCTGGAAGGCAGGCGGGCAAGGCCACTCCAGTGGGTTCTTTTTCCTCATGGCTTCCTTCAGCTGAATACAGGGCAAAGACAGGAGAAACCCCTGTCAAGGAACCCTGCCTGCCTTGCCACAGCTCTAAAAGGACCAGAAGATTCCTAGTCTGTCAGGATCTAGGCCTGCAGAAGGCTGGACATTCGTGTCCTGGGCCACCTCCTCCAGTGGATATGGGAGCCTTCTGCTTCTATGTTTAAGAGAATGGTGGATTTCTCTGTGCTTAAGTGAGCGGTGGGTTTAGCTTTTCTGAGAGGAGGTGATTGCTTACTTGAAGGAGGCGACTCTGCTGTCCCTGAAGAAGGAAATGAACTCATGGGTTTGTTTAAGGTTGAACCTTTTATTGTTGAAAACTGGTTAGACCGATTTCCTGTGCACTTGATCTTCACTATGGGAATGACTATCTTTGGTGTGAACAGTCTCCCCTTTCCTTTCCCGACCAATCTCGCTGAAACTGAATTTGAATTGATTAGTTTCAATTCAATAATAGAGACTAAAGAGAGACAGGGAACCTCAAATGCTGGCCTTTGTGTGACTTCCTGGAGAGGAAATACAAGTCTCTGTGTTGTCGTAGGAACATCCCCACAGTAACTGTGGGTGGTGCAAGGCTGCCCTGCTATATGGTGGAAACCTGTTCACACTAGTCAGCCTGAGATTCAAGTGCACTGCCTGCCTGTGGGCGGGGCTGGGCTCTGGCTGCACCGCTCTTTTTGATTTGCTCTCAGTCCGGTGCATCCATCACTGCTGGGTGGCTGGAAGGGGGCAGTGGTGGCCACCGTTGGGTGGGCTGGTTTTTAAAACTGGGCTGCCTATGTGGTCACTTCAGTAATTGCTTTAGGATGACAAGGCTCTCAGACCCTGGCTGAGCAATGCAGCCTGTCCCATTGTGCCTTTAGGCCCCTGGGGTCAAGGAGCAGCTGAATGCAGGCAGCACACATAAAATATTGCTTGCTGTTCAGTTTTCTGGTGACAAAGGGCAGTGCACCAGGGAGGGAGCGAGCGAATCACACGCCACAGGCTTTACTCTCTTAGTTCATAGAGAGGGCTGCAGATAGAAATATCAACATCTGAGGCCTGACTGACAGATATGTAGTCCATGCATGGAGGAAGTACCAACTGATCCCAGGCCTAGAAAGAAGGATTGGACATCATATTTTTAAATACTGAAAAAATTGGGGCTGGAGAGTATAGCAGCTGTATTGTAGAATAAAGGTTTAGCATAAACAAGATACTGGGCTCAACTTCTAGTCCCGCAAAGAAAAAAAAAAGTCAAATTCTGTCACCAGACTAGGAAACGCGCCTCTAGATCAAGGAAAAAGCAGCAGAGGCAGGAAGCACAGCCCATACATCTACGAGCCATGGCTGACCCTCCTTAGGGACAGAGAAGGTGAAGGCACCTGTTTGGAGAATGAGGGGAAGGAATGGGGGGTGGCCTGGAGAGCAGCCCCTAAGGAACACTGCCTGTTCAAAGTCATCGCAGGCTGGAGACTGTGGTGATGAAGTCTAGAGGCCAGGTTCAAACTGCTGACTTCTGCTTTAAATGGAAATCCCAAGCCAGAACAACCACGCAGACTGTGTTTCAAAAAAAAAAAAAAAGTCTCCAAACCCCTGAAACTACAGCAGCACGTACAGACCTGCTCAGGGAAGGAGTCACAGCAGCAGGTGCAAGCAGGATGCTGCTTCTAGAACTTTGTTTTTGATCTAAGACAGAGCCTTTGTAGGCCATTTCCTACTTAGAGGCTGATTCCGGAAGAAAAAGGACAAGAGACCAAGTGCTAAATGGCAGATCCTCTGAGGCCCTAGCAGCCAGCAAAGCCTCCAGGGCATGGAGGGAGATTTCCTCCTGATGAAGGGGACTGGCTAAGGGGTTTAGGTAACCCATCCCACATTTTCCACTTTCCCTCTTCTCTGCTTTGATGTCGCTGGGTCCCTTCCGACCACTCCTTTGGACTGCAGTCCTCTCAGCAGGGCTGAGTTGCCAAGATTGATGCTCTTCTCCAGGGTCTGGTGCCCTTTACCTATTTTCTGCTCATGAGAATTTCCCATGAAAACCTGCTTTAATCACGTGACGGTTGGCCTCCTAGTGGCCATCAGTCAGGCAAAGAAAGATCTGTTCCGGACTCTCTCTCGCTATGTCCATTCTCAGCTGGACACACGGTATTGTCTTGTAAAGATCACACAAGTGTGCCTGAGAATATCGGGTACAAATTCCCAGAATCACCAGCTTCCACAGTCTCAGATCATGTGTTCAAGCCTAGTGGACAGTAGTGTCCCTGCCCTGCTTGGCCAGAGAGCGGAGGGTACATCACCTGTCGCTGTGGCTGTTCTCTGGACTAGACCACTCGGGGGTCCTTGCTACTGGTTAGTATGATATATTTTTAGAGCTGTTTTTGTTTATAAATGTTTTACCTTTTATTTATTCATTCATTCTTTTTAATCTTTCTGGTTTTCTTTTTTACATAATTTATTTCTTTTTATTTTATTTTATGTGCATTGGTGTTTTGCCTGCAAGTGTGTCTATGTGAGAGGGTGTCAGATTTTGAAGTTACAGACACTTGTGAATTTCCATATGGGTGCTGGGAATTGAACCCAAGTCCTCTGGAAGAGAAGCCATGCCCTTCATTGTGAGCCATCTCTGCAGCCCTCATTCCTTCACTCTTTCGGCTATTGTATGTGTGTTTGGATACAGTGGGGGTGGCCAGGCAAGCCGTGGTGTGTGTAGGGCACAGAGGACAGCCCTGCTCGAGCTGGTTCTCTTCCCACACCATGTGGTTCCAGGGGCTGAGCTTGGGTCATCAGGTTTAGAGGAAAGTGTGCTGAGCCTCTGGTAGGCCACCAGGCACGTCTTGATTGCCATCTGCATGCAAGCACGCGCGCGCGCACACACACAGTGTACAGACAGCGGATGCTTTCAGCACCCACAACTATAACACAAATCCTGGGCCGTTCCCCTTTTCCTTTTTCTCAGACTTTCCTATGTCTTCTTTCTGGGCTGTCAAAGAGGTGGTACCACATGTCAGCAGTTAGGCCACTCGGCAGCTTCTGGGGAGGTTCGGTGGGATGAGAACAAAACTGGAATTTAGGGAGGTTTTAGTCATTATGATACTGAATTCATATCTGAAAGTGAGCCCCAAATAACTGAACCTTACAGTCATTTTCCTAGCAAAGTTCTTCATTTTTAGGGATATTCTAAGCCTTAATTAAGAGGCATGAAAGGCCTGTACTTTCGCCAGGCAATCCTAGAAGGGAATTATACTGAAGCGACTCTTTTAAAGGTAAAAACCAAGTAACTGGCTGAGTGCACAGGAGTGTAGGTCAGCAGCATCACCTGAGGGAGGAACATGGTCAATGGCTGCCTGATGGTGACAAGCACTTCTATAGAAGGTTCCATGACCTTTCTCTGGTCCCCAAAGGTTACCATGAAAGGACAATAGACATCAGATTCCCTTCTTAATTAACATTTTTATTAAATAACCCATTTCAAATAATGGTTAAATTCTCTAAATTTATATCATTCTATTAACCATAATCTAATCTCATTAACCTTGAAATCCCAGTCTTAACTATCCAATTCTGCACACTCTGGTACTATCTACAAACTAATTAAGTGACCTTCAAACTATTTGTCCTCTGTACAAAATCATTCTCTTTGCTCTCAGTTCTTTGCTGGATCTCTCTCATTCATATGATTTCATTTTGATTAATTAATATATTTATCTGTTGTGTGTAAGTCAGTGGATAACTTTTGGGAGTCAGTTCTCTGCTCTTGCCCTGTCGTCCTGGGGATCGAACTCAGGTCATTCATCCTAGGTGGCAATCACCTTTATCCACTGATCCATCTTGCCGACCATGGATCTCTTCTGATGTCACTTCCTATGCCTATGGCTGCTGCAGGTCCCTGATTAAAGAAGCACTTTACTGTAATCTCACTTTATTCAAACTGGCTTATTATTTACAGGTGTCCCTCGCTACTCCCACCCACACTGTCTAACTGCCTAGTCAATTGCTGTCTTGGCCAAAGGGTTCTACAAAGGAAGCTGGGGATGGAGTTCACTGGTAGAGACTTGCCTATCATGTTCACTGCTCTGGGTTTGGTTTCCAGCTTGGATGAAAGGAGAGAGGGAGAAAGGAAGGGAAGAGGCCCTGTAGGGGGTGCTGTGTACCTGTAGTGATTACAGACAGGCTTGGGGGTAGAAAACACAGGCGCGGGCTGGAGAGATGGCTCAGCGGTTAAGAGCATTGCCTGCTTTTCCAAAGGTCCTGAGTTCAATTCCCAGCAACCACATGGTGGCTCACAACCATCTGAAATGAGATCTGATGCCCCCTTCTGGCCTCAGGCAGACACAGAGACAGAATATTGTATACATAATAAATAAATAATAAATATTAAAAAAAAAAGAAAACACAGGCGCTCCCTGGCTACCCTCAGGTTCTTATGGTGTAGTGCCCTTGACTTCAATGTCACTGTGCTGAGTAGTGACTCTAGATCATTTACTCTGGCTGCCCCTTTCCCTATCCGCAGACTGGCTGAAGAAACAAGTCTCACTGGTAACTCCGGCTTAGCTTTTCCATGCTTTCTCTACTCTGGCCAAGAGAGAGGTCACGGGACCATGAGCCCACATTCTCATGAACGTGCAAGTACAACCCGCTTCCTCTCCTCAGCCCACCTGTACAGTTCCCAACACCTGGATGCCCCTGAAAATCTAACATCCATGTTCGGAGCCATGCACAAGGGCAGAGTACACATACTAGAATGTTTTATAACACGGGAAAGCTGGACTGGGGCTGTAGTTCAGCAGGTAGAGTGCTTGCCCGCTATTCCCATGACCTGGGTTCCATCCTCAGGGATGAAAAAACAACAAGAAAGCTGCCATTTCCCAATCTGTGTCTCACCGAATGACCCTGGACACATGGGCATTTGTGGGGTCGGATCTTTTCCTTTTTATTTTTTGGGCACATGTAGGGTTAGATCTTTTCATATTTCTTTCTTTTCTTTTCTTTTTTTTTCTTTCTTTCTTTTTTTTTTTTTTTTTTGGTTTTTTGAGACAGGGTTTCTTTGTGGCTTTGGAGCCTGTCCTGGAACTAGCTCTTGTAGACCAAGCTGGTCTCGAACTCACAGAGATCCGCCTGCCTCTGCCTCCTGAGTGCTGGGAGGATTAAAAGCATGCTCCACCACCGTCTGGCTTTTTTTAAGTTTTTCAAGACAAGGTTTCTCTCTGTGGCTTTGGAGCCTGTTCTGAAACTCACTCTGTAGAGCAGGCTGGCCTCGAACTCACAGAGATCCTCCTGCCTCTGCCTACTGAGTGTTATGATTAAAGGCGTGCGCTACCACCACCCAGCTCTCCAAACTGCATGCTAAGGGAGGAAGGTCAGGAGATCAGCCTCAGTTATATAGAGAGTCTGAGGCCAGCTTGGCTACAAAACACCCTTGGGGCTGGAGAGAATTCTGTAGTTCAGGGCACTGGTTGCTCTTCTAGAGGACTGGAGTTTGAGTTCCAGAACCTATGTGGTGGTGGCTCATAACCAACTGTAACTCTAATCCCAAGGGACTCTACAGCCTCTTCTGGCTTTCATATGCACAGCACTCATGAAGGGTGCACACACAAAACACCCATACCCATAAATAAAATTAAAATTATTTTTACAAGACAGGGTTTTTTTTGTATAGCCCTGGCTGTCCTGGAATTAGCTCTGTAGTCCAGGTTAGCCTTGAACTCACAGACATCTGGCTGTCTCTGTCTCTGGAGTGCTGGGATTAAAGGCGTGCGCCACCATTTCTCGGCTTTAAATTTCTTTCTTTTTTTTTAAATTTATGAAAAGAGACCCTATCTCAAAACTCCAAAATACCAACTCTCCCAAACTTAAACCTCATATACTACTCCAGAATACATTTTGAAGATTTAACTGTGGTAATCCCTGGGTTCTAAGGAACCCCAACATACACATATTCGTGGAGAACTTCTGGGGTACAGGTATGAGCAGTCTGAGGAGGGGACACCTGTCTAGTGCTAACTGCACTCAAGTATAGAGACCACACATAGAAGTCAGCCATGACTATTTTTGTTATCAAAGAAAAACAAAACAAAAACCAGGTAGCAAACATGTTAGGACTGACATAATTCTAGGATGTGGTTATTTGCTTGCGATAAAAGCAATCAGACCATCTAACGACAAATCAATGTCAAATGTCTGAGGAGAGGGGACATTAGAAAGGAAAAGCAAGTGGGAAGAGGCTGCGGGCAGTGGTCAAGAACCAAACCTCAGGTCTGCAACCCAACATGCCAATTTGAGAGAACAGCAAACTGTCATGCCGTTAGGGGCCTACCATACGTCAAGGAAGGGGGACATGGGCCTAGAGCAGTCTGGACCAGTCCTTGCAGCACTGCTGAGCGTCCTGCTAGACAGACCAGATGCTTGAACTGAGGAGTGTAGAGGAATCTGGGTCATCTTAAAGGGCTGACTACGGAGTGCTGCTGAGTTGAGGAAGTTTGGTAGGAAACACCTGAGCTGGAAGTGTATGACTTTTTTTTTTTTTTTTTGAGAATACAGCCTCTTGGATGACTGGGACAGGGCTGTGTTCTGCCCTAAATTAATATTAAACAAGAAGGTGTTCAATCTCCTGGTGTACAGTTCCTCAGTATAAAGCATAGGGCTTTGTGTCCATAGAAGCCTCCCAGTGGGAAATCAACACCAGGAATTGGAAACAGACACCAAGCTCAGGGCAGGGGAGAGAACTAAGAATAAACAGAGGTATTTCAAGGCCAACAAGTATTTGTATGGTGGCAATAATAATCACTTTGGGAGTAGAAGCTTTTACCATTTATAATATTAGCTCTAACATCGAATGCCAACACAATCGTCAAACATTTCCAGGGTTAGACCAATCTCCAGGTCACCTCTTGAGCCTTCCTCCAAGTGAGGAGAATATGCCAAAGTTTCCAAGGTTCCTTTGGAACACTTCATGGCATCTGGTTGGTTTCTTTTTGTTTTCTTTTTCTTTCTTTCTTTCTTTTTTTGTTTTCTTTTTGGTTTTTCGAGATAGGGTTTCTCTGTGTTGCTTTGGAGCCTGTCCTGGAACTAGCTCTTGTAGACCAGGCTGGGCTCAAACTCACAGATTCACTTGCCTCTGCCTCCCAAGTGCTAGGATTAAAGGCGTGTGCCACCACTGCCCGGCGTCTGGTTGGTTTCTAAGCAGCAAAGAACCAACCTCTTTCCATGCCCTTTACTTTCTAGAATGGCTCATCTGCCAATCAATGGCCATTTGCTTCAAATCTTTTTCTGTCTAGAGCAGTGGTTCTCACCCTTCCTAATGCTGTGACCCTTTAATACAGTCCCTCATGTTGCGGTGACCCCCACATAAAATTATTTCATTGCTACTGCACAGCTGTAATTTTACTACTGTTATGAATTGTGATGCAAATATCTGTGTTTTCTGATGGTCTTGGGTGACCCCTGTGAAAGGGACCCACAGGTTGAGAACCATTGGTCTAGCTCAACCCTCCCAGTGCGGCAGACTGCCTTAGTGAGTTGTCAGGTTGACAGGGAATGAAATCTTGCCAAGGTCTCACCTGGACACCCTCGCCTGTGAGAGCTGAGCAGGACTGGATCTGCCAGACTCGGTCCCGTATGGTGTGGAGGTTCAGCCCTTCTGCAATTTCAGAGGCAGGGGCTGCTGTGAGCAGGTCCTGCTTGTTAGCAAAGATGAGCACTGGCACACAACTTAGCTTTTCTTCCTCCAGTAATTCCGTTAGCTCCTGTACCACATTGGGGAGGAAAAGAGGAGAGAAGCTTGAGAACTGGAGAATTGCATGGTGCGGAAGAATTGTCTGTATTCTGTCAATCATGTTTTAAATAAATGCTGATTGGCCAGGCAGGAAATATAGGTGGGAAAACCAGACAGGAAGTAAAGGTGGGGCCAGAAGAACAGGAGAATTCTGGGAAGCAGGAAGTTCTCTCAGAACTCCTGCCCGGACCACTGAAGAAGCAGGATGTGACCTGCCCTGCTAAAAAAGGTACTGAGCCACGTGGCTAACATAGATAGGTATAATGGGTTAATAAAAGCTACAAGAGCTAATAAGAAGCCTGAGCAAATGGGCCAATCAGTTTATAACCTAATGTAGACTCTCTGTATGATTTTCTTTGGGTCTTGCTGGCTGTGGGAACTGGACAGGACGGAAACCCCAACTAGCAGGCCCTCATGTTACAGCATGAATTTGGAATTTTTTTTTTCTTTTTTGGTTTTTTGAGACAGGGTTTCTCTGTGGTTTTGGAGCCTGTCCTGGAACTAGCTCTTATAGACCAGGATGGCCTCGAACTCACAGAGATCTACCTGCCTATTCCTCCCAAGTGCTGGGATTAAAGGCGTGCGCCACCACCCTGTGCATTTGGAATTATTAAGCAGTTAAGTTGATCAGCAGCAACTTTCAAGGCAGAGACTCTCAGGATGTACCTGTGTAAGATTCCCTAGTAAATTTCTAGGGATGCTGATGACAGAAAGTCAGAGTCAGCACCTAGGAAGCACTATTAACAGACTTCCCAGGTGGTTCTGCTGTGAGTGACTCATAGGCCACACTGAGAAATACCCTGAGAGCCACTGGTCTTTTGCTTTTTGGTTTTTTTTTTTTGTTGTTGTTCTTTTTAAAATTTTATTTTATGTGCATTAGTGTGAGGGTGTCAGATTCCCTGGAACCGAACTGACAGGTGTGAGCTGCTGTGTGGGTGCTGGGAATTGAACCCAGGTCCTCTGGAAGGGCAGCCATTGTTCTTAGCCACTGGGCCATCTCTCCAGCCCCTTGAGAGGCACTGTTTAAGGAAGAACATAAACAGTGGTTAGAGATTTCAGACTTATTCAAGATAACCACCTGCAGGTATCTTTTTCATTTTTCCTCTGGTGCTGGGGATTGAACCAAGGGCCTTATATATCCTAAGCAGGTGTCCCTCACTGGGTTAGATCCACACCTCCACAAATAACTTAGTGTGTGTGTGTGTGTGTGTGTGTGTACACACGTGTATGCACAGAAATGAAAATGACAGAAATAATTGTGTTCATTCATCTCTCTCTCCTAAACATGCACCCATGCATCAACAATCATCAAACGCACATCCTGAAAGAACTGGAAGAGACCAGACCTTCCCTGGGCCTCTAGGTCACAGGCAGAACTCTAAACTACAAGTTAATTCTGTCTGTAGTAGTGAGTATACACACTTACCTAAAGGGCAGGCTCCGCCTCCTTCCCTCTAAACTCATGTTTCAGTTATTTTAAACATTCAGCTTTAAACAACTGGAAAGCTGCAGGCGGTGGCGCACACTTTTGATGCCAGCACTCAGGAGGCAGAGGTAGGTGGATCTTTGTGAGTTTGAGGCCAGCCTGGTCTACACAGTGAGCTCCAGGACAGCTGGGGCTACATAGTGAGACCCTATCTCCAAAAACAAAAACAAAAAGACAAAAAGAAACGAGGCAGCTCCAGAGGCAGCTAATTCCCAGGACACCCCTGCCTTGAGCTCAAGTACAGCACTGGCTTAGCGCAGCAACGGCCCAGAAACCACTGGGGCACAGCAGGGAGCCTGTAGACTCCTCAACCCACTTTCTAAGAAAAAGGAACAGAAACATGGGAACTTCTGCCTTTGGAAACAGGTCAAAATTTCTGCACTAGGACCCAAACATGCCCCTAGAGATTACCTTCACCCTTGCTGCTCCTGCTGGGGAACCTCACTCTGGTCTCAATGGTCCAGGCCCTCTGTTGCTCTGCCTATGACTATGTACAGAAGCCATGCCGTCTAACCATGTTGATATGCACCCTGCATGTCATGAAGCCATGCTTAAGTTCAAGGCTGGCCTTGTCTCCTGGCTTGAAAATGAGTAGCTTAGTTTTGACTTGTATCTTTCTTCTCATCCTGCTGATTTGCTGAAGTTACTCTTGGTCAATTAAGTATTGAAAAGTGTAAATAGAGGGGCTGGAGAGATGGCTCAGTGGTTAAGAGCACTGACTGCTCTTCCAGAGGACTTGGATTCAGTTCCCAGCATCCACATGACAGCTCACAACTGTCTGAAGATCCAGTTCCAGGGGATCTGACAACTTCACACCAATGCACATAAAATAAAAGTTAAATAAACCATAAATATATATATATAAATATATATATATAAAAGAAAAGTGTAAATAGAAAAGCTAATTGTGATGTTTGTGAGTTCATTTCTACAAGGTCTGGGGAAAAAAAAACACAGAAGGACTTTGAGGTGTGGTGTGAAGTTCCATTTGGGCATATATATTCACATATACATACAACATATAGATTTAAAGATTTAGTCATTCATTAATTCATTTATTTATTATGTATACAGTGTTCTGTCTGCATATATGCCTGTATGTCAGAAGAGGGCATCAGATCCCACTACAGATGGCTGGGAGCCACCATGTGGTTGCTGGGAATTGAACTCAGGACCTCTAGAAGAGGAGTCAGTGCCCTTAACCCTTGAGCCAGCTCCCCAGAGCCCATTTGCTTATATCTTATATATTAAATTTGATTAAACTTAAAGGCTTTCATCAAAAGATAGCATAAAAGACTTGAAACTAATTTCTTTGTGGACAGCTGGTATTTTTGCCTGCTCAACAGAATGAGTCTCTTCCTTGAACTGGAACAAAAGCCCCCTTCCCTCACACTCACTTCAGGTAGATTAATAAATACCTGGTGTTTTGGGAACAAGTTGTACATAAGAATCATTTACCTGACCCGTCTCTTCAAATCTTTTTCTGTCTGCACTGTCAATTACATAGATCTGCAAAAGAAAACAAGAAAGCCACTTCAATAAACAGACATAGAAGGAGAAGGGTTAAGTTTTACAAAAGGAACAGAAGGTCCTCAGAGCTCAGATTAAGCCAACATATAGATACGACTTGGCAATTCTCAGCTCATCTGTGGAAGCAAAGTAAGCTAAAGAATTAACTAAGGATGGCAGAAAACACATGCAGGGGAGCTCCTCTGGCCTTTTTCTAGGGAGGCCTCCTAGTCCACCAGCTCTTCCTACAGCTCCGTGAGAGAGACTCATGACTTTCCTATCTGGCACATAGGAAATGAAGTCTAAACAATAACCTGCCCAAGTTACATCCAGTCTGGGACAAAGCAGGATTCAAACTCAAACGCACTAGACAATGAACTCCACAGCTGCTCTCTACCATGTTTCCAGGCTGCCCCACGTCCTCAGAACAGGATGGACAGGAGGGACCTAAGGGGACGGTCGGTTTTTGGAGGCATCTGCAATCCTATACTCCTGGGACATCATTTCTCTGAAGTATCAGCATCTTCTATGCTGACTCTGGGGTCAAGACAAGAGACAGTCTCTCCTACCTTCATTACTTCCTTCCTTGCTGGGAGGTCAAGATTGAAGGACCAGAAGTA
The DNA here is from genome assembly GCA_004026605.1 of Ondatra zibethicus. Lineage (NCBI taxonomy): Eukaryota > Metazoa > Chordata > Mammalia > Rodentia > Cricetidae > Ondatra > Ondatra zibethicus. Next base: position 100,279 of record PVIU01000654.1, on the reverse strand, counting down.
GATGGGCAAGCTACGCTAGAAGATAATGTTTTTGTTTATTTTCAGGCAGGGTCTCATATAGTCCATGCTATCCTTGAACTGGCTATGTAGTCGAGGATGACCCTGAAATTTTGATCCTGTCTGACTTGCTGGGTACGGGTGTGTTTTATGGGATCCTGGGGATTGAACTCAGGGCCTCAAATGAATGCTAGGCAGCTTCTCTACTACCTAAACTACATCCCCAGCAGAGAGAAAATCTGACTCATTGTAATTTATAAATTTGAAGCTTCCTCCTCTACCCATAAGTTTTAGTTTGCACATAAGTGACTGTATAACAACAAGGAAAGCAAAGTTTAAAAGAAAGAAGGAAAAAAATCACCCATAGTCACAGCTTCTGACCACACCAGCTATTTAAATATCCTACAGAAGGCTCCACCCAGCCAGGGGCTGTGGCATGTTTGTAATCTCAGCACTTGAGAGGCTGAGGCAGGAGGATGGCTATGAGAATGGGGCCAGGCTAGGCTAAATTTTTATCTTTCTTTTTTTTTTTTTAATGGTTTTCCAAGACAGGGTTTCTCTATATATCAGTCCTGGCTGTCCTGGAATTCACTTTGTAGACCAGGCTGGCCTTGAACTCACTGAGATCCACCTGCCTTTGCCTCCCAAGTGCTGGGATTAAAGGCGTGTGCCACTACCACTTGGCTAGTATGGGCTAATTGCAAACTCACTCTGTAGTGAGACACTGTCTTGAAGAAAAAAGTTTTCCTAATTCTCCATATGCAAATTTAAAAAGAAAATTAGAAATAAAAATTAAGTACTTCTAAAACATTTTATTTACTTTATATGCATGGGTGTTTTGTTTCCATGCATGTCTGTGTGTCATATGTGTACCTAATACCCTAATACCCAGACCCAGAAGAAGGTGATGGATCACCTAGGATTGGAATTAAAGATAGTTGTGAGCTGGGGCAGTGGTAGCACACGCCTTTAATCCCAGCACTCGGGAGGCAGAGGCAGGAGGATATCTGTGAGTTCAAGGCCAGCCTGATCTACAGAATGAGTTCCAGGACAGGCTGTAAAGTTACAGAGAAACCCTGTTTCGAATCTCTCCCCCCACACCAAAAAATGGTTGTGAGCCACCATGTGGGTGCTGGTTAATGAACCGGGTCCTCTGCAAGAGCAGGCAGTGCTCTTAACCACTGAGCCATCTCTCCAGCACATCACCCCTCCCATTTTTTTCAAGACAGGGTTTCTCTGTGTAGCCCTGGCTGTCCTAGAACTCACTTTGTAGACCAGGCTGTCCTTGAACTCAGAGACCTGTCTGACTCTCCTTCTTGAGTCTTGGGGTTAAAAGCATCCACCACCTCCACCACTACCACAACACCAGGCATATTCTTAACATTCTTTTAAAAATTAACACTATTACTTGGTGAGCTTAGTTATAACACACCTGCAATCTCACCACTTGGGTGGCTGAGGCAGGAGGATTGAGAATTTGAGGCCAGTCTAGTTATATAAGACATTGTTTTGTTTCCAAAAAAAAAAAGAAAAGAAAAGAAAAGAAAAAGAACCTAAAATTATTATTATTGATATTGAGCTAAGAGAGAAATGGAACTCTTTCTTTAAAAGAGCACATTCAGTTAAACACGGAAACCAACCTCCAGCTCCCTCCATCAGATAGCAAGCTACAACAGTGGATGCTGCAATGCACACAGCATTGCTGCTGACTCAAACTCTTAAACACTGGAAACCTGTTCTCTTTTGGAAAAGAAAACTATCATTTCTTTGCACAATGTCCTTTCATTTAGTCACTAGTGCTCACTATTACAGCAGAATCCAAGTTTACATTTTCTTTCAGGAATGGCCTGTGCTTCCACTTGAGAATCATGTGGCTGGGGTGGGGGTGGAAATGGATGGGATTCAATATTCTTTTGGTGATCTGTAGCCACCCAGCACTAGTCCACGATCAGTGGACTGGGCACATGTCACAGACACAGTACAAGAAGTTACTATGCAAGGTACATGTGGTGCATATGTTATTTTTGCTTATTTATTTTTTAAAATGAAATTTAAATTTATTTAGCTATGTATGTTGGAGGCTCAGATTTTGTTGTCTCTCTTTGTAGTCCCAGCTTTCCCGGAACTCACTCTGTAGACCAGGCTGGCTTCAAACTCAGGGAGATCTGCCTGCCTCTGCCTCCTGGGCGCTGGGATTAAAAGTGTGCAATACCAGGTTCTACCAGGCTTTTTTTTTTTAACTAAAAAAATTTTATTCATGTGTATGTGTGTGTCTGTAGGCCGTGTGTACGGGTGACCGAGGACATAGGTGTCATATCCCCTGGAGCTGGAGTTTAGTCTGTTGACGTGGGTGCTGGGAATTGAGCTCAGGTCCTTCAGGAAGAATAATATATGCTCTTGACCCTAGGGCCACCTCTCCAGCCTGGGCTCCTGCATACTATAAACACAGGTTTAGAAAGAATAAATGTGATGAGAGGGCCAAAATATGAGTCCATTAGAATTATCTGCAAGACTAAAGTTTAATTAGGGACAATCATGACTGGTGCCGTAGGTCAGGACAGGAAGGAGGGACGGAAAGCCAGGTGATTGCTAGGAGGATGCTCCAAAGTCAGACAGCAGCCTGAAGGGTGTGTGCAGGTCACTGAACAAAAAAATTACAAAGTAGGGGGAAGGTGTGTATGTAGGGCCAAGGCTGGGAATAAAGCTAAGGCCATTCAGTATCATGAGGAGGAAAAAGTGGAGCCTGCATGACGGAGTTGGGGTTCCACTTGATAGAGGGAGAAAGGGACCTCACAGGTATGCCATGGCAAGCCTGTACCCAACAAATAAATGTAAAGGAAATAAGAAACAGAAGGTTGAGACAGAAAAGCAAGGAGTGGAAGGTCTTAAAGAGTCCACCATCCAAACACCAGTGAGTCCAGGGGCTGAGCCCAAAGAACAGCTTCCATTCACCAAGGATTAGCCATTCTTTACTGGACATCACATTTCACCTAGTGCTTTTTATAGCAGGTTCCAAAGACTGGCTCTAACTACACAACAATTCTTTTTTTTTAATATTTATTTATTTATTATGTATACAATATTCTGTCTGCGTGTATGTCTGCGGGCCAGAAGAGGGCACCAGATCTCATTACAGATGGTTGTGAACCACCATGTGGTTGCTGGGAATTGAACTCAGGACCTCTGGAAGAGCAGTCAGTGCTCTTAACCACTGAGCCATCTCTCCAGCCCCCAATTCTTTCTTGTATAGAATTTCTGTATAGAATTTGAACACGGCAGAAAAAAAAATCCTAGGACCAAGTCTAGACAGCAACTACCATGCTTCTTAAGAGTCACTGGAAAAAAACAATGGGAAGTAAACTGGCCTCCAAGACCTTCCCTCCCCAGTGCGCTTCCTGCCCACCCCTGCATGCAGGGTCTGCTTCCTTTGGGAACTCTGTTTGTTCAGTGCATGTTCCTGTGCAGTCTTGTTCTTTCTGACTTTTCTTTTTTTAAAAAATATTTATTTATTTATTATGTGTACAGTATTCTGTCTGTGTGTATGTCTTCAGGCCAGAAGAGGGCACCAGACCTCATTACGGATGGTTGTGAGCCACCATGTGGTTGCTGGGAATTGAACTCAGGACCTCTGGAAGAGCAGGAAATGCTCTTAACCACTGAGCTATCTCTCTAGCCCGTGACTTTTCTTTTTAAATGTTTTTTGTTTTAATTCAGAACAAACTGATCATTAATAAACTTTTTATTCTGGTCTCTAGCAAGGAAGTATCAGAGAAAGTTAAATACTTATACTTCTGACTTTAAAATGATAGAGACCTTCAAATAAGTTGTAAAAGCTATCTACAGCAAGGTTATAGTCCCCAGCACCCAGGAGGAGGCTGAAGCCATGGCAATTCACAGGTGCTCTGATTCGTTTGTTTTTGGCACTTGCTTCTCAATTTGTATTTGGTAGTGGAAGGACCCAGAAAAGGCTCCCTTACCAAAGTTAGAGCAACTTTGGCCCTTACTTTTAAAGAGAGATTGAACAGAGGCAAGTTTGTCTCCTCTCCCTCCCTGTGTCCCTTCTCCCTCCTGCTGCCACCTTTTGGCCATTTTATTGCTTCTGGGACTTCCCCACCAGAGGGGGGGGGCAGCAAGGAGGTGATAAGAGGACAATGGCACTGATAAATTAGGTGTCTGCATGGCTCCGGGTTGTCAGTCACTGGTGCCTTTTGTCCTCCCCCCCCCCCCCCAGGCAGCAACAGGGAAATAGGAAAGCTTTTTGAAAACATCTGACATCCATTCCTCTTGAGGTCCTCTGTCTGTCTGTCTCCTCCTCACTCTTTCTCCCTCCCTCTTCTTCCCTGAGACAGGGTCTCACGATCTAACCCTGGCGGGCCTGTTTCTGCCTCCCGGTGTGCACCGCCACACCGGGCTATCAGAGTGGACTGGACGCTTGCCGTAGCTTCTTCTTTCCATCTTACTTCAATCCTTTTTCAGTTGTGGCCCTAAGTTCCGCGGTCGAAGTCAGATGCCCTCAGCATTACTGTCCTGGAGAGAAACTCTGACCTTCCAAACCCCAAAGGAGCCATATCATGTCCTAAAGTGCAGCTAGGCAAACTTCTGTGAACAGTCAGGCATAAACAGTTTTGTGGCCCACGCAGTCTCATTCACAGCCACAAAGCCAGGCTGCTGCAGCAAGAAAGCAACGGTGGGAAATCCAAGAACAAACCCAGGCGGCTAGGTTCCATGGAACTTCATTACTGGAATTTAAACCTCACATCGTTCTCGTGTGTCACAAAACAGTATTTTCCTTTTGATTTTTTTCAACCTCCTAAGAATATAAAAACCATTCTAGCTCACAGGCTACACAAAAACAGGATGCAGGCTGGATCAATCTGTCTACCTCTGCTCCAAAGCTAGAGTTTACCATGGCACTCCAGAGAGAATTGAAAAGATTTAACCAGGCAATGAAATGTGTCAAGGCTCAGTCCTGCTCCTGCAGTGGTATGGCGGCCAGATAACAGGTCTTTTTCAACTAACGATGGAAGATTATTAAACCCAGACAAACATACAGAAGCCATCAACCTGCTCAGGGCGGCTATGAGCCAGGCAGGCAAGCAGAGCTGAGTCTCAGGCCGGAGGCTGGAACCCCAGGGGAGGTGCGTGGGTGTGTGTGTGTGTATGTGTGTCTCAGCTGCTTTCCAAATCCTGCTTCAGCTCCATGGCACTGGAAAACGATGAAATTGACTCTCAACCCTAACTATTATCTTGTGCTAGCATAATGTCATAAGGCTGCTCGGATGTTTGCTAGGGTTTGTTTTGCCTGGGCACTCACAGCTACTGAGGATGTGGGATCCGGGGTCCTGCCATGCTTACACTGCTGCCCATTTTCAAGAGGGTAGAGTTATCTGTAGGCCAGGAAGGTCTCAGAACTCCTGGAGTGTCAATCATTAATGTTCTTACGCACCGCTCCTCCTCCTCTCTGGGCAGTTCATCTAAAGCATCTTTACCTTATTTTCCAGTTTATTTTATTTATTTATTTATTATTATCATTTTGGGTTTTTTTTGAGACAGGGTTTTTCTGTGTAGCCCTGGCTGTCCTGGAACTTGCTTTGTAGACCAGGCTGGCCTCGACCTCATAGAGATCCTCCTCCTTCTTTGTCTCCTGAGTGCTGGGATCAAAGTAGTGTGCCACCATGCCTGGCTATTTCATTTCTTTAAAGACAGTGTCTCACTGTGTAGCTCTGGCCAGCCTGGAACTTGAGCTGGTCTTGAACACACAGACAGATCTGTTCACCTCCCAGAGTACTGGGATTACATCTAGATTTGTTTGGCTGCTTTGAGACAGAGTTTCTCTGTGTATCCCTGGCTATCCCGGAACCCACTCTGTAGACAGGCTGGCTTTGAACTCAAGCAATCCACCTGCCTCTGCCTCCCAAGTGCAAGTGCTGGAACTAAAGGTGTATGCCACCATGCCTAGCTTGCCTTTTTTTTTTTTTTTTTTTTTTGGAGACAGGGTCCCACATAGTTGAGCCTGGCTTTGAACTTCTGATCCTCCTACCTTTGCCTCTGAAGTTCACATTACCACAAGTAGCCTGGTGGGTTTTAGTTTTACATTCTGTGTATCTGAAATTATGCATGTGCTACTGAGTATACATGTCTGCCAGAGGACAACCTGTGGGAGCTGATTCTCTCCTCCTACCATAGATCTCGGGTGGTCAGGCTTGGCAAGCAAGCGCCTTTTCCTGCTGAACCATCTCTTTATCATTGAATAATATCCAAAAAATTATGTATCCTGGTTTGCTATCCATTCACCTATTAAAGGTCATCTTGGGTGCTTTTAGTTTTTGACAATCAGGAGGAGTAAAACCGCAACAAACTTGCCAGTCAAGGGTTTGGGGCAGAAGATAAGCTTTTAGTGAATTTGGATACTTTGTTGCTGCACTGTATTTGCGAGGTTGTTGAGTCCTAAATGAAACTACCAACAGCCTTCTAGAGTGGCCTACAGTTCTGCATCCCTGCAGCAGTGAATGAGCGTTTCCATAGCTACGAGCCCTTGTCAGCATTTGTCACGTGGCCAGGCTTGGGATTTCAGCCATTCTAGTAGGTGTGCAGTGACAGCTCTTGCTACTGTACTTCGCAATTCCCTAAGTATTTTCAAGTGTTTATCTGTCATTTCTCTATCTTTATTTATTTAATTAATTAACTTATAGCTTTGAGACGGTTTTATTTGTCCGGGTTGGCTTCAAATCTGCTGTGGTATTCTCTTCTGTCTTAGCCACCCAGAAATTTGGGGGTTACAGGCATGAACCATCATGCCTAGTTTCTCTTTTGCCCATTTAAAATTTCAGGTTGTGGGCAGCCGGGCAGCGGTGGCTCACGCCTTTAATCCCAGCACTCGGGAGGCTGAGGCAGGTGGATCTCTGTGAGTTCGAGGCCAGCCTGGTCTACAAGAGCTAGTTCTAGGACAGGCTCCAAAGCTACAGAGAAATCCTGTCTCGAAAAACAAAAACAAAAACAAAAAAAAAAAAAATTCAGGTTGTGGCCAGGTAGTGGTGGCCCACGCCTTTAATCCCAGCACTTGAGAGGCAAGAGGCAGGTGGATCTCTGTGAGTTCGAGGGCAGCATGGACTACAGAGTGAGTTCCAGGACAGGCTTCAAAGGTACACAAAGAAATCTTGTCTTGAAAAACAAGCAAACAAACAAACAATAAATAAAATTCAGATTGTTGGGGCTGGGGAGATGGTTCAGTGGTAAACATTCTTGTCACACAAACCCCACCTGATTTTTGTCCATGAACCTATAAAGAGGTTGGATGTGGTGGCACATCTATAATATCAGCACTCCTACCTGGCAGGCAGAGAGGAGGGAACACACTCATAAACAGGTAAATTATCAGGTTGTTTTCTTATTATCTACCTGAGTTCTTTGTATACTTTAGAGATAAGCTTTTCTATCAGGTATTTTATAAATATCTTTTCCCAATCTGCAGCATGTTTCTTCATTCTCTGTTTTTATTTATTTTTGTGTGTATGTGTATGCAAGTTAGTACCACAGTGCACATGGGGCTGGGGAGGTCACAGGACAGCCTGCAGCAGTTGGTTTCTCCTCCTCCCGCCCGGGGATCCCAAAGAGTGACCTCAGCTTGTCTGGTTTGGTACCATGTGTCTATATCGGCTAGGCTGCTGTGTGTAGTGGGTTCCGCTGAGCTTGAAGCATTCCATCTGGCAGGGAAGCGCCTTAAGCAGGAAGGTAAAGAACTCAAAGGAGCTTCAGGAAGTCCCTGAAACTGATTAGATTCAATAGGCCCCTCCCTGCCAGAGCAAGCAATAAAAGTCAAGGGTTCCCTACTGAGAGGAAGGGCAGAGCTGCAAGGAGAACTCTCAAACAGCGAAGGGCGCAGAAGGCTCTGTGGCCAGACCAGCTGCCCAGGAGGAGCAGAAAGCAGCTGTATTTGAGTCATGCCCGGGAGGAGCAGAAAGCAGCTGTATTTGAGTCATTTCTGATCCTGTAAGGAATGAAGGGATGCTGGCCATCCCGGGCCTGGAAAACATGGCTCTGGCAGGCCTTGCTCTTCTTCCTGATTCCCTCTGCTTTGCTAAAAGCCGTTAGACTACATTCCTAAAGCTAACCACCAAGGTCTAGTCCCTTATTTGGCCTCTTCCTCCTCCTGAGACCAAGGTTCAACTATGGAAGTATTAAAGTTCAGCCATCAAAGGCTCCCTTTAGCCCATGTAATTAACGCGCCCAGTTAAAATGAAACAGCTCATCCTAAAACGGGTTTCCTCCTTTACCTTTGTAAACTGTCATCTGCCTATGGGCCATGGCTGCCTGCTCTCTACCCAAAGGCAGTCCTTGTTCCTCTGGGACAAATATCCCTTCTCCCTCATTCTCTATTTCCGGTCTTTGTCTCTTATTTTCTGTTCTCTGTCCTTCTGGGACAAATAAATCTCCTTTGTGCTGAGAACTTGGTCTCGCAGTGTCCTGATGCTAATCCTTTCAGGTAACCCTTACCCATATTCCTGTAAGAGACTTCACTGAAGCTCACTGACTTGACTCTGGTGGTGTATGTACTTTGGTCTGTCATGGGCTTCCTATCTGGACTGAGTAGATGTGTGTGCTGTTTCTCCCTAGGAAGAGTTTCAGCACACAACATAATTGGCACCTGCACAGGGACATGGCAGACCAAAAATGACTTGGGGAGGAGTGAGTGCATGGTCCCAACTGTGTAGCAAGACATGCAACCAAAGGCTGAAGGACCTGAGTGGGGAGACTCTGTGGAGGGAATTCTAATACAGTTGTCATTTCCTCTTTGGTGTGTGTTGGTGTTGGTGCTAGGGCAGCAGCTGCATGGTTCTTGCTTTGGGTAGCGAGATACGTACTACGGCTGAGCCATCAGGATTAGGAGTGTCTGAGGGAGGAATCCCAGGATGGCAGTGTTCCTCTGTGTGGGATAGGGTGACATGCCTGCCTGATAAATACCAGGTGAATACAGAAGGGCCCAAACCAGCTAAAGGGTTAGATGAAATTTTATAGTCCTGGAGATTGATGTACCAGGGTCGAGCCTGTCAACAAGCAGTGGCAGAGGTTGCTTGGCCTCGGCAGTGTGTGGTTAGAAATCCATTCGAGGCTGAGATAGCGGCCAAGCAGGAACTTGTTTATGTAAAGGAGGAATTGCAATCAGAAAGGGAGGTGTGGCTAGCCTCCTCTGTGCGAGCCTCCTCTATGGGAGCCTCTGATGTGGCAAGTGAACTAGATAAAAAAGGATGAGATGGAGGTGTTGCTTCTGCTGCTTAAGGTTTGGGGGCCGGAAGGAAAAGAGAATGCAAGTTAGATCCATGCTCAAAAGCCCTTCCTGGGACCCAAGAACTCAGAACCCATGGAAAGATTCAGAGAGTGGAAAAACAAAGCCAAACCCGTGATAAAAGCAATAAAAGACACCCAAGGGGCCAATCAGAGACAGAGAGCGATCTGTGACCCAGTGTGCAGAGTGGGGCCTAACAATAGTGTGGTATAAGAAACTAGAGTAATCAGGAAATGCTCCGCACTTGAGCTGCTGGAATTAGGGAGGCTTAAAGGAACAACGAGAGAGCCTGTCTCAGCATGCTTGGGAGGCCCTGGGACACGGGAGTGGAAGGGATCAGTCAGGAAACCCGAGTGAGGTAACTTCCTGTCCCTCTTAGGACAAAGGGTGCAGAACCTCAGAGTGTGAGGGAGGTCAGCTTATGGAAGCCATTAGGAACACCTGGTCATCTCTGTCTGAGGTTCCCATAAATAGCAAGGGCTGGAGGATCATAGAGGGGCTGATGCTACCAAGGGAAACCAGGACTAAGAAGAGCTGTGTTTGAATCGCAGTTCACTGGGCCAGACAGAATTTTAACAGAGGAATTAAAGAACAGGTTGATCCAGCAGGGACCCCGAGGCTGGTACGGGTCTATGGTGACTGAATCCTTTGGTGGGGTTTGATTTTTTTGAGACAGGATTTCTCTGTGTAGCCCTGACTATCCTCAAACTCAGAGAGCCTCCTGCCTCAGCCTCCCAAATCCTGGGATTAAAGTGCACCACTATACCTGGCAGAGATTTTTTTTTTTTTTTTGAGATTGGGTTTCTCTGTAGCTTTGGAGTCTGTCCTGTAACTTGTTCTGTAGACCAGGCTGGCCTCAAACTCACAGAGAGCGTTGAGATTAAGGAGTGCGTTACCACCGCCCAGCTGAGATTTTTATAATAAAAGGTGTTGATAGATATAAATGACAGACCAACATATAATGAGAGAAGGTGAGAGAACAACCTAAGGAAAAATTTAGAAAGACAAAGCAATGAAAGAGCCTGTCTGGGTTACTCACAGACAAATGTGGCACAGTTTGTGTCGAGCTGGAATTCCTAAAGAAAAAGCTGATAGAAAGCCATTGTGCCAAGGAGCCTGAGAAACAGTTCACAGAAGACCTTCACGACAGAATGCAGGTAAAGACAATCAAGCCTATCGTGGGGGTGGCTAATAACCCCAGAGGAAGAAGGGAGGGTGCATTCTCTTCCAGTGAAAGGTAATACTAGGATAAAGATGATTTGTCCAGCCAGGAATTCTCTCAACAGTAAGGTATGGTAAACAGGGGGTCAATAGCTACAGTGCCAACCCAGGATCACTCAGACCCAGGGAGCCATCAGGGGCAGCAGGGGACAGCAGGACCACATTCACCCTTGGCCATGAGGAGGTCTGAGCAGATGAAGTCTGGCTACTGAGCTCATTAGGTGTGGAGAATGTGGGGAAGCGCTCTGGAAGTGCTCCAGGATATGGAAATGGCTCAGAGAGAAGGACTAAGGTCACAGGAGCTAATGACGTTAGAACCCTCTATTCATGCTTTGTACCCAACTTTGGCCTGTGGAGGAAGCAACTGACACAAATGGATGGAACCTTTCCATGCTGTATTAGGCCCTGATCATGTCTGACTTTAGTATCTTTTCGGTTGTGGACTTCTAGGGTCACCTGACACTCACTGAGAACAGGTGACAGCCGACTTCCAGGGTGCTTCCCTAGGTTATCACTGTAACGCACTCCTTGTTCCGTATTCAGGGTGTGGCCTGGCCCTGCCCATCCTCTGGAAAGGTTTTGCTATATAGATGATGTAATGTGAGTCTCTGAGTGTTTTGCAGATTTGGGAAGGCACTGGAGAGACACCCAGATGCAACGGCACTTCCACCTACCTAACCTTGCTGGAGCTCGACTACAAGGAAAGAAAACAATTTCTATTGGGTGGAAAAGGACACTCCCAGAGGCCATAAGGGTATTGAATGAAAACCTCAGTGCAGGGGTTGGTTCCCTGTAAGTCCTTGGCCAGGGAAACCCCCGAGGCCCCATAAACCTCCACTCTCCAACCTGTTGAGCTGCCTGCAGGCAGAGCAGTGCGCTCCGCTCCACATATTGTACAGTGTTCTGCCTGCATGTATCCATGCCTGCCAGAAGAGGGCACCAGATCTCATTACAGATGGCTGTGAGCCACCATGTGGTTGCTGGGAACTGAACTCAGGACCTCTGGAAGAGCAGCCAGAGCTCTTAACCTCTGAGCCATCTCCACATTCTCTATGCTCCCAGCTTTTGTGAGCTGTCACCCATGCTGGGGTGACAATCTTTTCTGCTCCTGTAAGTAACCCCTCACCCATACTCCTGTAGGAACCCCAATAAAACTCATCGGTCCACCTGGCTGGTTGGTTTGGTCTGTTGTGGATTTCCTACCTGGGGTGAACAGATATGGAAGCTGCATCTCCCCAGGAAGTTCTGTCTGACGGCAGCTGCCTCACCAGTCAGCTCCAGTCTCTTACTAAGCCGTCATAAAACAGAAGGCTTAAATTCTTGTAAAACCCAGCTTATTTTTTTTCTTTCATGGACTGTAAGGGGTTAAGGTTTGTGTCTAGATGGTTTTGTGTTTTCGTGTATGGATGTTCCCTGGCCCAGCACCATGTGTAGTAACTCACACACAACTGTCTCACTCTCTTAGTGAGCAGACTTGGCTATTCATTGGGTGGGGGGAGTGTCTAGTTTTGTGTTCTCTATTTACACCACTGATCAATTCTTATATTCTTTCCATATTCTGTCTGCTATATGCTATAGCTTTAGAGAAAAATCTTCTTTTCTTTTTTTGTTTTTCTCCCTGCTGTCCTGGAACTCACTATGTAGACCAAGCTGGCCTCAAACTCACAGAGGTTGATCTGTCTTTGCTCAAGTGCTCAGGTCTTATGTGGATAGACGTGGCCCCACATTGGGAGCTTTGCGTAAAGAGTCTTTCTTTGTTCCACCTGCCAGCTCCCAAATTATAGCATGGAGACTTCTATGGGTCACTATGGAAGTTTAGCCTTAGCTTAGGCTTGTTTCTGACTAGTTCTCATGACTTAACTCATTTCTATTAATCTATGCGTGGTCACATGGCTTGTGGCTTTTAAGTCTCCTCCTGCATGTCTATGTGTCCTGCTTCCCTGCTTCCTCTGCATCTGGCTGATGACTTTCCGTTTCTTCTTCCCAGAGCTCTCTGTCTAGAAGTCCCAGCCATCCTTCTTGCCTGTTTAGCTTTTTATTTTTAATATTTATTCATTTATTTTTTATGTGCATTGGTATTTTGTCTGCATGTACATGCCTATATAGGGTGTCAGGAATTGTAGTTACAGACAGTTGTGAGCCTCAATGTGGGTGCTGGAAGAGCTCTGTGCTCTTAACCTCTGAGCCATCTCTTCAACCCCGGCCATTTAGCTTTTTATTAAGCCAATCAGTGACATATCTTACACAGTAAAATCAAACATCTTGCAACACTGGGATTAAGGTGTGTGCCACCACACCTGCCTCCACGTATAGATTCATGCCTAAGGTTTGTATCTAAGTGTTCCATATTTTAGATGCTAAGTCATGCTTTGTTTTTAATTTTGAGGTCAAAACAACAACTCCCCATTTATACTTTACCCACATATTTCAAGTATTTCTGAATGAAAAAAACAAAAAACAAACAATGCCTGAGATTTGTCTTAAACTATCTAAAAGTACAGTGAAACTGAACAGAATAAAGCTGAGTGGCTTTTTCTTTCTTTCTTTTTTTGTTTTTGGTTGGTTTGTTTCTTTCTTTTTTTGGGGGGGCAGGGGTTTCGAGACATGGTTTTTCTGAATAACAGTCCTGGTTGTCCTGTATATCAGGCTGTCCTGGAACTCACAGAGATCCACCTGCCCCTGTCTCCTAAGTAGTGCTGGGATTAAAAGCATTCACTAGCACCACCCAGCTGAGTTTTGTATTTTGGGTTTCATTATACTATTCTGTTTTTAAGCTTTGTGTAAATCTTAAAACTTTAAACTAAAACACTGCAGGGTCCAGGGATGTAACGCCACTTGTATAGTGCTTTGTCCAGTGTGCCTGTTAGTGTCTTGTCACCCTGACAAAAGTTAGAGTCATTGGGAAAAGAGAACCTCAACTGAGAAAATGCCCCCGAACAGACCAGCCTGTGGGCAAACCTATGGGACATTGTCTTGATTGATGATTGATGTGGAAGGGCCCAGCCCACTGTGGACAGTACTACCTCTGGGCAGGTGGTCCTGTGTGGTATAAGAAAACGGACTGAGCATGACATAAGGAACAAGCCAATAAGCAGCACTCCTCCATGGCTTCTGCATCAGTTTCGGCCCTGACTTGCATCAGGGCTGGACTGCTGGCTGGAAGTATAAGCCAGCATAACCCTTTCCTCCCCAGGTTGCTGTTGATCACCGCAACAGAAACCCTAACTAAGACGGCTGGCATGCTTATGACCTCCAGCACTGCGTGCAGCTGGGGGTATGGACACCTGGATCTTATCGTTTGGGAGATGGGGGCAGAATGATCAGTTCAGGTCATCTCAGTACATAGCAGAATAAGCCCCTGGGATACATGGGGCCCTGTCTTATTTATACAGAATGACTGGTTGGAAGATGAGTGGGTGGCAGCGCCCTCCTCCTCTGTCGTCTCACTTACATGAACCTTTAACCCAGCATGAAGAATAGACTGGAGCCACACTTCAGAGGGCCATAAAAAGGATGTGCTTGCATGATGCCACAGTACGCTTGCTGACGGTAGCATTTTATATTCTCAGTCAAGGACGACAGTGAGTGGATGAATTTACTACGTCACCCAGGTCCTCCCCTGCGAATCAGATGGTCTCACTCCACAGAGGGAACGGGCAGGCTGGATTCCACCACACAGATGAACAGTCTTGGATCTGGGAGGGAATTTAGAGGTCATGCAATTCCACATCCTACCTCATGTCAGAAAACATCTACAACAGCTTCCTTTTTCTTCTCTGAGGAATTTTTTCAGGCACCGATGATGCAACAGTTAAAAAAAAAAAAAAGGTTGTGTTGAGATGACTCAGCAGGTGAGGGTGCTTGACACGGCTATGCAAGACTGAGGACCCGAATTTGATCCCTGGAGGTCTCGTAAGAGGGAAGGAGAGAACTGACCCCACAAGGCTGTCCTTTGATCTCTGCATTTGCCTAAGCACCTGCACACATATACATGGATGTGCACACACAATAATAGTAATAAATAGAAATGAAAAAGGCTAGCGCCCTTGTTCTCTGGTGGGAGAAGGGGCACTAAACAACTGAAAATGTGGATCAAGTGGGGCCAGAGAGGCAGCTCAGCGGCGGGATGCTTGCTGTTGAGCATGGATAAGACCTAGGCTAGATAGATCTTTAGCACTGAGAAAAGGAAGAAGAAAGCCGGGCGGTGGTGGTGCACACCTTTAATCACAGCACTCGGGAGGCAGAGGCAGGCGGATCTCTGTGAGTTTGAGGCCAGCCTGGACTAAAGAATGAGTTCCAGGACAGCAGGGCTACACAGAGAAACCCTGCCTCGAAAAACCAATAAATGAATAAATAGATAGATAAAATAAACATGATGGTACCAAAAGGCACAGAGGCCGCAAAGCACACGAACAGTCGGGGATGACCTTAGCTGTGAGGTGACACACTGAGGACGAGGGAGCCAGAGGTAGAAAATGAGAGCCTTGGACAGTTGTGGTTCTAGCATGTGAGGGGCTGAGGCGACTGGTGCAGAGCCCTAGGAAAGGGTGGGACTTGAAGAGTTGAGGCCTATGGGTAAGGCTTTAGGTTACTGAGAGCGTGACTTCAAGGCTAACTGTGAGACCCTGGCCTCTGCTTCCCTTACCCTTTCTGCGTCCTGGCCACTGGGGAAGAGCTTACCTCTATAACATACTGCCTGCCACACAGCAACTTTGCTATAGGCCTGAAAGAACAAACCGTGGTCGGAAACACAAAACTGGCCACACGAAGCCTTGGCTAAGCTGATATGTCAGTGATGTGCTTGCTACAGCAATGAGAGCTCTTAGCTCATCCACCCTCCAAATGTAGGATACCCCAGAACTCAGTCCTGATTTTCCCTCTAAGTCACAGCTTTTGTGGCCTCCTCTGGTTTCAGGACTTTGGTTACAATGCACATACTGATGAGTCCCAAGTTATTTCTAGCCTGGAACTCTCACATGAGCTTGGGTCTCATGCAGCCAGCTGCCTGTTTGAAGTCTCCCTGTTAGCAGAAGCCCCTCAAATACAACATGTCCCAAACCGCGTTCCTTTCTTCATCTATTCCTGTTCAGGTACACCCTTTCAACCTTCTCAATATATGGCAGCTCCTCTCATCCCAAACCAATGCTGTGCCAGACATAGCAAATACTCCTGTAAGTCCAATACTTGGGAAGCTAAAGCAGGATGATTTCTGTGAGTTCCAGGCCACCCTAAATTACATAGAGAGAGCCTGTTTCAAGGGGGGAAAAACCCCAAACGCAAAACCCCAAAATGATGTGGGATTCCCCTCTGTATGCTGTGAATATGTTTTATTACCATTGGTTAATAAAGAAGCTATGAAGCCTGCCTATGGCAGGGCAGAATAGAGCCGGGTGGGAAATCCAAACACACACACACACACACACACACAGAGAGAGAGAGAGAGAGAGAGAGAGAGAGAGAGAGAGAGAGAGAGAGTAGGCGGCATCAGAGAAACACCATGTAGCTGCTGAATGAGAAAGACGCCCGGAACCTTTCTGGTAAGACACAGTCTCGTGGTGATACACAGATTAATAGAAGTGGACTAATTTAAGATGTAAGAGTTAGGTAGGAATATGCCTAAGCCATTTGCCAACCAGTGTTGTAACTATTATAGTGTCTGTGTGATTATTCGGGTCTGGGCAGCCGGGAAAGGAATGTGCAGTCTCCATTTACAGCAAAACAACTCCTCCCCCCAAAAAATCCCAAAACACGGGTACAATTGTACAGTTGGCACACATTTGTAATCACAATAATGAGGGTGCTGGAATGAGGACGACCAGGAGTTCAAGGTCATCCTCAGCTACGTAGTGAGTTTGAGCCAGCTTGGGCAACATGAGACCCTGTCACAAAACAAAAACCATCAAAACAAAACCAACGGAATCCTCCTTTGGCTTTGCTCTTCTCGCCCCTCACCTGACCCGTTAGCAAGTCCTGTCCATCCTGGGGAGAGCCTGGGCAGTATCTCATCCATGTCATTGTATTGTCCATCCATCCCTTTCCCCTCCACCCCCACTTCCAACCACTGATCTGTGCATTCTGCATGACAGTCCCCTGCTTCTGCCCTTACCTGCAGCCTTCTATGGTGGCTGCAGTGGTCACCAATACTACAAGGTTCCCTACATTCTGATTTGTTACCCCGACTTCCCCTTTCTCTTCTCCGCCTTTGTTCCGACAACATTCGCCTCCGTGATGCTTCCTGGCACACTGGACCCCAAGTCTTTACTATTTTTTTTCCCTTTTGGTTCTTTTTTTTTTAAATATTTTATTTATTATGTATACAGTTTTCTGCCTCCATGTATGGCTGCAGCCAGAAGAGGGCACCAGATCTCATTGTGGTTGCTGGGAATTGAACTCAGGACCTCTAGAAGAGCAGTCAATGTTCTTAACCTCTGAGTCATCTCTCTAGCTCTGAAACGGGTTTTTTTTTTTTAAATTTTATGTTATTTCTATTTTATATGCATTGGTGTTTTGCCATGGGGGTCAGGTCCCCTAGAACTAGAGTTACAGACAGTTGTGAGCTGCCATGTGGGTGCTGGAATTGAACCTGGGTCCTCTGAAAGAGCAATCAGTGCTCTTAACCATTGAGCCATCTCTCCAACCCTCCTTTTTGGTTTTTCTAGACAGGGTTTCTCTGTGTGACAGCTCTGGTTGCTCTGGAACTAGTTCTGTAGACTAGGCTGGCCTTGAACTCAGAGATCTGCCTGCCTCTGACTCCGGAGTGCCGGGATTAAAGGTGTGCACCACCACCACCCGGAATTCTTTTAATTCTTTAACTAACAGAAAAATGACCCCAATCAAGACTCCTAGACTGTAGCACTCTCTGCTGGACATAAATTTTTGGCTAATTTGGGGTGACAGATCTGCTTTCTTCCTTTGCTATTCATACCATGTGGGAACTAATGAACACTTGCCAAGGTGAGTATGGGCACAACACTGTCACCGAGTGGCAGTCAAACATCGCGTACAAAGATTCTTTTCGCAAGCGTCATCCTTCTGCTGGCCCTGCTCACTTGGATCGTGGTTAGCAATGGAATTACTGATGGGCGCATCAGGATTACTTACAAGAATATCCGTATTTTCAAAATAACTCCTCCAGTATGGCCTGATTTTCCTCTGTCCGCCAATGTCCCATACATTCAGTTTAAAACCTTGTGACTGTACACTTTTGATGTTAAAACCCTGAAACAGATGGGAAAACAAAACAAAACAAAAAGACCAATTAATCCTTACAGTTACATTTAATAGCTCACAGAAACTGGGGAGAGATCCTGGGACTTCAAGTATACAACACACATGAGCTAAACTATACAGTCAGAAATTCTTATTTTATTTTTATTTTTTGGGTTTTTGAGACAGGTCTCACTAAGCTACTAAGCCAGAGACTTAGTGTACTGGAATTCACTATGTACCAGCCTGGCTGCAAATGCCTGCTTCTGCCTCCCAAATCCTGGGATTAAGGGCCTGTGCCACCACCCCCTGGCTAAGGCACAGGGATCTTTTTATTTTATTTTGGCTTTTTGAGACAGGGTTTCTCCGTAGTTTTGGAGCCTGTCCTGGAGTTTGCTCTGTAGACCAGGCTGGCCTGTCTCTGCCTCCCAAGTGCTGGGACTAAAGCGTGTGTCACCACTGACCTGCAAGGCATAGGAATCTTAACAGTTACTTTTTCTATTAGTTCTGAAGTACTCTGCCAGATGTGATACAAAGTGATACTGTTAATACTGCAAATGGCTTACTGTGATAATAAAGAAACACACTTACAAAGTTTATTTCATTCAGTAGAATCACTGTTAATAATATCAAGGCTAACAGGCTACTTTCTTTCTTTTTATTCTGAGTCAGGCGCTCAGTGTAGCCCTGACTAAATTGGAAGTTGCTAAGTAGCAGAGGATGGACCCTGTCTTCCTGCTTCCCTCCTCAAACACTGGGATCAGAGCTGTGTGCTGCCACACCTGGTTCACGTGATCTTTTCTTTTCTTCTTTCTTTCAAGACAGGGTTTCTCTGTGTAACGGCTCTGGCTGTTCTAGAACTTGCTTTGTAGACCAGGCTGGCCTCAAACTCACAGAGATATGCCTGCCTCTGCCTCCTGAGTGCTGGAATTAAAGACATGCACCACCACAGCCTGGCCAATACTCTTTATAATAAGATATATATTAAGATATATAATAAGATATATATTTTATAATAAGATACATATATATCAGCTGAGGAGGTAGGGAGCTTGCCTAGTATGCATGGGCCCTGGGTTCCATCTTTTCAAAAGCATGGAAAAATATGTACTATGTATATCTGTATACCTGGATATTACTAAGGATGAGACATGGGATTACTATGATTAACACAGACCCCTCTCCATGACGCCTTCAGGATGATAAGTTTAACAGGTTACTACATGTAAGTGATAGAAACCAGAAGCTGGATAAGGAAAATGTGGTACATTTACACAATGGAGTACTACTCAGCAGTAAAAATTAATGTCATCTTGAAATTTGCAGGCAAATGGATGGATCTAGAAAAAAACATTTTAAGTGAGGTAATCCAGACCCAGAAAGACAAATAAAATATGTATTCATTCATAAGTGGCTTTGAGACATAAAGCAAAGAAACACCAGCCTACAGTTCACAACCCCAGAGAACCTAGACAACAAAGAGAACCCTAAGAGAGACAAACATGGATCTAATCTACATGGGAAGTAGAAAAAGACAAGATCTCCTGAGTAACTTCGGAGTGTGGGGGTCAAAGGAGAGGGTAGAAGAGGAGAGGGGAGGAAGGGAGGGGAGCAGAGAAAAATGTATAGTGCAATAAAAACAAATCAAAACCAAAAAGAAACCAGAAGCTAAAGTTAAAGATGAGAGAAAAGAACAATGCTAAGTTTAGAGAGAGAGACAAGCACATCTGGAGAATCAAAAGAAATGTCCTCCTTGGTCAACAGGAAGACAGGGGCTGAGCAGAGGCTACCATAGGGAAGACAGGGTTGTAGCTGGACTGTCAGTGGAGTGACGCGGGTTTGCTGGAAGGCACGCTCACTCTCCGAAGTGGAGGCCCCCATCACAGACTGTAATGGAAACCAATGCACACTCATATAAATAACGTCAGTAGGTACCTCAGATAAACCTGAAAAGAAAAGCTTTTGCATGCCTTTAATCCCAGTACTCAGAAAGTTGATGCAGGAGGATTGCTGCAAGTTCTAGGCCAGTATGATGGGCTACTTGGTGAGTTCTGGGCTAGCCAGCGCTACAGATTAAGACCCTATCTCGAAAAATAAAATGGATAAAATTAAATAAAAGAAAGAAAAAAGAGAAAGGGAAAACTGGTTTTTAGGGCAGCTATTCAGAGTAAACCCGAGGAAAGCAAGTCATGGCAGCTGGGAGTTAGTGGAGAGAAACAAGCTCACGAGACCTCTGGGCTCAGACAGGAGGCCTTCATGAGCAAGAGGGGAAAAATCCTCTTGCAAGAATGATAAAGGGAGACCAGGATTGGAAACAGTCGACCAGTACTTTGCTAAATTTCATCCCGAGTAACTGGTATTAGGTGGGTCTGGGGACACCTCCAAAAACACCTGCCCCACCTGGCAGCTTGCCAGCACTGCTGCCTAGCACACCAGGCCCAGCCTAGGCCAGTGGTCCAGGGAACACTGCCCCTCAGTTCTGTGGAGGAACACTTACAGAGGACAAATGGGGATGGCACTGACCAGCACTCTTCTAAATCACCCACGACTGAATAAATTAGCTGTTCAAGAACTCTGAGGGAAATGTCTTATAGGTATCACGAAAGCGACAGTGGCTTCTTCATGGTGACTTGCTAACAAAACAACTTGTGTGTATCTGAACCTTCCCCCCCTCCTTCTTCTTACTTTTTTTTTGAGACAGGATCTATGTAGCCTGGGATGGCCTTGAACTCACTATGTAGCGGCTGAGGATGACCATAAGCTTCTGATTCTCCTGCCTCCATTTTTTAAGTGCCAGGATTATTGGAGTGTGTCACCATGACCAGCTATAATTTGAAAATTCTATTCTTCAACAATGATATTTATATAGAACCAAGAGATATCAAACCCTTTCTGGAATGAAGCAGAAAATAAATAGTAGTAAATTCTGTGATGTGACCACATGTTTCAACTCCTTAAACTTCTGGTTTTGTCTTTGTTTCTTCCTTGCACGAGCTAGATTACTCCTTAAACACAGACTCAAGCCAGTGAGATGGCTCAGCAGGTAAAGGTGCTTGCCACTAAGCAGAACATGTGGGTTCAGTCCCAAGGACCCATAGGGTGGAAGAGAGATCCAGTTCCTGTAAGCTGTCCTTCAACTGCCATATGCTGTGAGCTCCCACATGCTCTGCTGCAGCCCATGCCTGCAGCTTAACCCCAAATAAACAAATGTAATTACAAAAAATAGCTTCTTAAATTTCTATAAGTCAAGCCAAGTATTTAATCCCAGCACTTGGGAGGCGGAGGCAGGCAGTAAGGCTAGCTTGGTTTACGGAATGGGATCCAGGACAGTCAGCGGTCACAGAGAAATCCTATCTTGGAAAAAACAAAATAAAATGTTTTGTAACTCATCAGGTCCACAGACTCTACTAGGAAACTATTCTAAGGAAATAATAACAAATGAGCACAAACATGCATACACAGATGTGTGTGTGTGTCTGTGAGCATGCATGTGTGTGCACACCAACATATAAGGATGTTCATGCTCTGGGATGTTGTTTAGCTGGGAGAGCGCTTGCTTATGCAGGAAGCCCTGGTTTGATTGTCAGCACTGTATACAGGTGTGGTGGGGCACACTTGTAATCCCTACAAACACGAGAGAAAGGCAGCAGGGCCAGGGGTTCAGGCCATATATCAAGTCTGAGGCCACACCGGGATACATCAGACCTTGTTTAAAGAAAAACAAAAGCAAACACAAAGAAAGATGATCTTGAGTAAAAAAGATCATATAAAATGCTATATTTGCCAGGTGGTGATAACATACACTTTTAATCTCAGCACTCCGAAGGCAGTGGCAGGTGGATCTCTCTGAGCTCAAGACGCTAGCCTGATCTACACAAAGAAACCATGTCTTGAAAACCAACACAAAACAAACCAAAAACCAAAAATCAAAATCAACGCCCCCCCCCAATCTACACAATAGTCTTTCTTCTTCTTCTTCTTGAGACAGGGCTTCTCCATGTAGCCCTGGCTGTCCTTGAACTCACTTTGTAGACCAGGCTAGCCTCAAACTCAGAAACCCACCTGCCTCTGCATCCTGAGTGCTAGGATTAAAAGTGTACACCACCACTGCCTGGCTTCCAAGGCAACTCTTATCAGAGAAAGCATTTAATTCGGGGCTTGCTTACAGTTTTGGAGGTTTGGTTAATGATCATGGAAGGGAGCATGGTGGGACACAGACAGCCGAGGTGCTGGAGATGAAGGCCACCCCTCCTAGCCCTCCTAGTCTTCCCTGGTGACTAGGCATTCAAATAGATGAGCCTAGGGCCATTCTTATTCAAACCATCACAGGCATTATAAATATTTTCTTTTTAAATTCTGAAACAATCCTTCGTGTGTGCGTGCGCACACAGCTGAAGGTGGAGGACAAGCCCTCTCTTTCCGGCACACAGGTCCCAGGGACTGAACACAAACCGCCCCGGTTGGCACTATGCACCCTCATCCACCGACGCATCCTCTCGCTAGCTGTTGTGGCCTCTAGTTTCTCAACTTATTCAGTAAAGAAATCCTAAGTCTTTTCAAATATTAAAAATAGATTAAGAGTGTGTTTTTACAGAGTGTGATCCCTCAACACTGTAAAATTAGCACATCAAACGAAGCCTGAGGGCCGTGGAAGGCTGAGTTACAGCGCAGGCCGTGGCTGTTTGCTCTGCCCCAGCCTCCATGGCAGTGCTCCGGTGAACGCAGTCTATTGCCAGCGCTAAGCCCCCAGCCCTTCTCTTCTGGCAGAGATCCCGACACACTAATGTGTGTTTTCTGCCTTCTAGGCTAGACCGCTGTAATTTCCTCCTCCTTGGGCTATACATTAATTTTGTTCAGAAGCTGTAAGATTGCTCATTTGGTGGCAGCTGAGACGACTTTTTCTGCAAAGAGTTGTGAATCGCTAAGACTCCCAGGCCGTGAAGAACACACGCCAGCACAGCCTGCAACCCCACACCAGGGGCTTATCACAGCCGTGGACAGAAAACACTAAGGCTGCTGTGCTCAAACCTCCAATGCTCACACATCTAAAGGGTTTCAAGTTTTAAGATGAACAGGCTGTCTTGGCCTAAAGTCAAGTTTCCTCAGGTTTTCTTCTAGGGAACGAGGCCTACAGAGACCCTGCGGCACTTTCTAGTCAGGACTTGTTTTTGAGCTCCCGTGCTGTTAGCACCGTACTTACCCTCTGCGTTTTGCTTGCTTGCCCCTTCAGGAAAGAGGAAGGGCAATAAACTTGGAATTAAAACAAACAAACCAGGCCAGGAGATGGTGGCACAAGCCTTTAATTCTAGCATTTGGGAGGCAGAGGCAGGAAGGTCTGAGTTTGAGGCCAGACTGGTCTATAGAGTGAGCTGAGTTCCAGGATAGCCAGGTATACACAGAGGATCCCTGTTTCAAATCAAATCAAATCAAACTAACAAAATAAATAAAAATAAAACCAACAAACCAGGTTTTGTTTTAGTTTTTCTTTTTAAATTTGAAAAACTGCTACATAGCTGAGCATCATGCTGCAAGCCTGTAACCCTGGCACTAGGGAAGCTGCGGCAGAAGGATCCCGAGGTGAAGACTAGCTTTGGCTATACTTGAGTTCAAGGGCAGCCTGGGCTATATAGCAAGGCTTTGTCTTAAAGAATACGCAAATCTAAAAGGCTGATATGTTTCTTTTAGAGTGCTTTTTTCTTTCTTAAAAAATTCTGAGATTTTTTTTTTTTTTAAATTTCTCTGTGTAGCTTTGGAGCCTGTTCTGGAACTCGCTCTGTAGACCAGGCTGGTCTCGAACTCATAGAGGTCTGCCTGCCTCTTAATTCTTTTTTTTTAAATGTTATTTATATGTATTTTTATGTATGAGTGTTCTGTCTGCACGTATCCCTGCAGGCCAGAAGAAGCATCACATCCCCCTACAGATGGTTGTGAGCCACCATGTGGTTGCTGGGAATTGAACTCAGGACCTCTGGAAGAGCAGCCAGTGCTTTTTTTAAAATTGATTTTATTGAGCTCTACATTTTTCTCTGCTCCCTTCCCTTCCTCTCCCCTCCCCTTCAACCCTCTCCCATGGTCCCCATGCTTCCACTTTACTCAGGAGATCTTGTCTTTTTCTACTTCCCATATAGATTAGATCCATGTATGTCTCTCTTAGGGTCTTCATTGTTATCTATGTTCTTTGGGGTTGTGATTTGTAGGCTGTTTTCTTTTTCTTTTTTCTTTTTCGCTTCTTGTTTAAAAACCACTTATGAGTACATATGATAATTGTCTTTCTGGGTCTGGGTTACCTCACTCAATATGATGTTTTCTAGCTCCACCCATTTGCCTGAAAACTTCAAGATGTCATTATTTTTTTCTGCTGTGTAGTATTCCATTGTGTGAATGTACCACATTTTCCTTATCAATTCTTCAGTCGAGGGGCATTTAGGTTGTTTCCAGGTTCTGGCTATGACAAACAATGTGAGCAGCCAGTGCTCTTAATTTCTGAGTCATCTCTCCAGCCTGAGATTTTATTTTTATTTATTTTTTTGTGTATGGGTATTTTGCCTGCATGTATGTCTTTGCATCACATGCATGCAGCTCCAAAGAGGCCACAAGAATGCGCTGAATCCCCTGGGACTGGAGTTTCAGATGGTTGTGAGCCTCCATGTGGATGCTGGGAGTTGAACTCAGGACCTAGTCAGTGCCCTTAGCCATGAGCCCTCTCTCCAGACGCCTTTCATTTTTTCTTGTATGCTTTCTTTGTGTCCACTTCATAACCAAAGATAAATTCTTTTTTGTTTTGGTGCTGGTCCTTAAACATTTGAGGCAGGTGTTCTACAACTTAGCCACACCTCAGCCTTGACTAGGGCCTTTGTTTATTAAAATTTATTTATGTGCACTTGTGCACTTTCATGAGTCCAGTGCACACATACACGCAGGTGCTGATGGAGGCAGAAGGTGGCGCAAATGCCCTGGAACTGGAGTTAGTTCTGGCAGTTGTGAGCTGCTATGTGGGTGCTGGGAACTGAATCTAGGTCCTCAGTAAGACCCTGAGTGCTCTTAACCACTGCGCCGTCTCCCCAGCCCTATTCATTTTATTTTTGGCTTCTTTAAGACAGGCTCTCAGTGCCCTGGAGCTCACTATATAGAGCAGAGTAGCCCAAACTTACAGCAATCCTCCTCTGTCTGCCTCTGAGCTGCATGACTGCCGCCATGCCTGACTAAAGCTTTTTTCTTTTTGAGACATTTTCTGAAGCTCATGCTGACCTAGAACTTACTATGTGGTCAAGGATTGTTTTAAACTCCTGATTCTTCTTCTTCTGCTTTCCAAGTGCTGCAGTTACAAGCGTTTACCACCATTCTCGAAATTAAGTCATGTACCATGTGCTGGGTTCCATCCTCAGCACAGTTAAAAAGAAAGTGTGGGGGCTGCCTAAGTAATGATCATTTAGGCCTAAGAAAGAGGATTGAGATGTGTGTATAAAGGCTTAAAATTGTGTGTGTGGATATACATGGCATAAAATACACCCTTTAGCCTTTGTTGTTTGGAACACGTTCTCTCTTAGGCCTGGAGCTGTCCGAGAACTCACTGTGCTTCTGCTTCCCGAGTGCGAGGATTAAAAGGCCTGCAGCTCTAATCATTTCATTTATTTCTTCTTCTTCCTTTTTTTTTTGGTTAACAATTTTAAAATGTAAAGTTTGGTATCATCATGTATATTTACACAGTTTGCATCCAGCCCCAGCACGGCTTTCATCTTATAAAACTAGTCTCTTACATCAGGCAAAGCTCCCTACAGTCCCATTCCCAGCTCTAGTAATCATTCTTCCTCCTCCTTCCTGACTCTGTGAGTTGGACAATTCTAACTTTCACATGCATGGTCTTTCTTGTGTATGTATATGAAATCTGATTATTCGTAGACAAGATAGACTTTTCTCAGAAACAAACCTTAGCAATGTATAAATTCTATCAGCTACTGTAATGGTTTAACAGTCTTCTTGACACATCCTAGAACCCCCCAGGAAGTTCTTGATCAGGAACTGTCTTGATCAAGTAGGCCTATGAGCGTGTGTGTGTGTGCTATGATCACATTGACTGAGGTGGGAAGACGTGCCCTTTGCGGTCCCTGAGTTTGGTGGGTCCTGCACTGTGTGGCATAGGGAGGGGGCTCAGCACAAGGAGGCACTCCCTACCATTTGGTTTCTCTCTGCTCCTGACTGTGGATGTGACTCCCTGCCTCATTTCCTGCCTTTACTTTCCTGTGATGATGAACTATAACCTGGGACTGTGAGCTACAATCAACTCTCTCCAGTTGCTTTCAGGCAGGACATTTGATCACAGCCACAGCCAGGGAACCAGGACAGCTATCTCCACCTTCCCTGGCTGACAGCACTGGGAGCTGAGGGCGTGCTCACCTGTGTAGGTGTGATGTGGCTGATGTCCTCAGATGCGAGCTGCTTCAGCAGAGTCGTCTTGCCGGCATTATCCAAGCCCAGGAGCAGGATCCGCACCTCCTGGTCTGGTGCACTTTTCAGTTTGCGCAAAATAGAGAGCAAGCCCTTGGACAACCATGAAAGAGACGGATTACTCGGGGCAGTGACTGCAGTGTTAGTGACATCAGAATGACTTCCTGACCAAGGTTCTTGGCTGTGGACACCTCACTCCTTTCCACTCCGGTGCCATGAGTCCCACTTGCTCCTTCCTTCCAAGTCTTAGCAGAAGCGTGGGAAGACGCGCACTCCTGCTCTCCCTTTCAGTCTGGCTTACGTCATCCCAGCTCCTCTCAAGTGTGAAGTGCTACCCGTCTGTGTTCCTCAAGCCCTTGGTGGACAATTAGGCTAGAATACTTATCATAGCAAACTAGGTCACTGCTCATATTTCCCCATTACCAGAGCAAAGCTTCCTGCCACATAGAGAGATATTAGAATTACTCGCCCAGTTTAATACAGGACTCTGAGGTGGTGATTGTGCCAAGAGACCTCATACAAACGCCGTCAATGTTCCTAAAACCTGCTGAACTCTCGAGAACTCTGTGGCAAGCATCGCCCCCACAAAGCGACACAGTAAAGGAAGGGCAAGGATTCTGTGTGCTGGGGGAGTGACCTTGGGACAGGAAACAGAGTGGCCACTAAGGTGGGCAGACCAAGCCTATTCTCAGCAAAAACGCTTAAACTACAAAGAACATAGTGCTGAGGTTTGAGCTCATAGAGCCTCACTGTAGATCTAAGAGAACCCTGCCTATTAGAGATTAAAGACTGCAATCTGGGAGCTGATCAGAGGAGAAAGGGCCAAGTGATGCGGATCAAAGCCCAGTTTTTAGGATGATGGTAAGATCATAAGTCTAGCCACTTAAAATAAAGTTTTATTTATTTATTTATTTTAAGTTTTTTGAGACAGGGTTTCTCTGTGTCTCTCTGGCCATCCTGGGTCTCCCTCTACAGACCGGGCTGGCCTCAGACTCACAGAGCTCCGCCTGCCTCTGCCTCCGAGTGCTTTCTAAGGTGCTGTGCAGAGACACAAATTGGCTGCATGAAACAGCAGCTGCGATCGACACTTAGGCTCTGTTTGTTTCAATTTGTATTCATGACTTCATCTTTACAGAGTCGGTGTATAATACAGAGAATGCTTGTTTTCCAGATGAAAAATCAGACATAACCATTAGGGAATTATAAAAGGCATTCATGATCATGATTTAATCAGTGTTTAAACATTTTTTCTTTTTTATTATTTATTTTGCTTTTTGAGATAGGGTATTTCTGGATCTCCTGGAACTCACTTTGTAGACCAGACTGGCCTCAAACTCAAGAGATCTGCTTTCCTCTAACTCCTGAATGCTGGGATTAAAGGTGTACATCACACGTTATTTTTAATTATGTGTATCCATGGATATCTGTGTATGATTATGTGGACATGAATGCAGGTACATGTAGAGGTCAGGAGTCAGACTGACAGTTTCCAAATCATTTTTGTGGTTGCTGGGAACCAAACTTGGGTCCTCTCCAAGAGCAGTCAGGGCTCTTAAATGTTGAGCCATCTCTCCATCACACCCTTTTTTGCGGGGGGGAGGGGTACTGGGCACTGAACCCAGGGCCTTGCCCAAGACGCTGACATATTCACTCAGTCCCTAGCTCTACTTTCTTATTTAAAAGGCAAGAAAAATTTTATGTGCTATTCATTTGTTCTGACCTGTAGCTGACAGTCCTAGCCCAATAAGGCATGGTTCAAAAAGAATCAGGGACCAGATGTGTTGGTGCTCACCTTTAATAAACCCAGGACTCAGGAGGCAGAGGCAGGCAGATTTCTGTGAGTTCAAGGCCAGCCCGGTCTACAGAGAGAGTACCAGGACAGCCAGAGCTACATAGTGAGACCCTGTCTCAACAAACAAACAAATGAATCAAAGGTAGCACAGTTTTAAGAGCATATAATCTAAGATCCCAGCCAGAATCTTCAAGCCGAGACTTAGAATTTAGAATTATAGTTGGGTAATGGTAGCATACGTTCTGTGGGATTCACCTCTGCATGCTGGGTGCTGTGGGAACTCCTTCAGCCAATAGCCTTTAAGATACCCAGTTCCCAGTGCATGCTGAGGACTGCAGATAGCGACCCTTTCTGTGAGTTTATCCCCAAATAAATAAACCTTTGTTATATTCCATCCCAGGCTACTGTGGAATAACAAACGGGCCCTGCTCAGACTACCCCCCACCATGCCCTGTCTGCGGCCTTGTCCCACCCCACGCAGCTGAACTACCCCTCCGGTGTGCAGCTTCGCCAGGTTTGGCTCGGCTGGCCTGCCGTGGCAACATTGCAATTTCCCGCTGGCCTGTGCCCACACGGCTTGGTCCCGCCTACTAAGCATCTGACTTACTGCCGCCCGAGGCATTCAACTCCTCCGTGGCTTCTGCCAGGCCTGCTCTGATCAGGCCAAGCTCTGACTCCAGGAGCAGCGGCTCTAAGCCTGCACCTGGAACACAGGCTTGAATTGTCAGTTTGGACCCGTGAATGCCTGGTCCTAGCTCTGGCCATTAATCTCGCGGCGGCTCATGACTGTCTGCAAGCTCTGGGTTTCTTAACTTTCTGCTCAACTCAAACCTTCTCTGTATGCAGGTGTGCTGCTTTTAAGTATATAAATACATTTGTTAGTAATTCTAAGTCTCAGGTAATTCAGGTACTGATCTAGGACTTGCCTTACTGCCACAACTGTGACATCTGCTGGCCAATCAAGATTATTACACCTACAACAATTTTCTGAAAATTATAACGGAGGTAAATTAATTTGATTAATAAATAAATAAATAAATTTGAAAACTGTAAATCAACCCCAAGATAATGGAAGACAGTATCACCATCCAGGAATTTAACAACCTTTTTGTTTCTACTATGGATGGAATTCTGCAAGAGCTATATGAGCTACCTGGTATATATATTTTTGTGGTCATGGCAGCTATTAGCTTTGTTCTTCATATTATATCCTTAAAGAAATGTTTTGATAACAGAGTTAAGAATGAGAAACTTGCCGGGCGGTGGTGGCGCACGCCTTTAATCCCAGCACTCGGGAGGCAGAGGCAGGTGGGTCTCTGTGAGTTCGAGGCCAGCCTGGTTTACAGAGGGAGTTCCAGGACAGGCTCCAAAGCTACAGAGAAACCCTGTCTCAAAAAACCAAAAAAAAAAAAAAAAAGAAGAAGAAGAAAAAAAAAAGAATGAGAAACTTATTGGAATGATACAGTTTCTAGCTGAAAGTATTCATACTATTGTAAATGATAACCTTAATTTGACAGGCAAAATTCAATCCATGTCAATGGGTTATGAAAACTTACAAAAGGGTACTGAGAGATTATCTGAAAGGATTCATACTGTTGAAATTCACAATCAAAATCTGTTAAAAAGTTATGATAAATTAGCAGATAGGACATTCCTCCTAGAAGGCAATCTACACGCCATCCAAATAATATCTAAGGATGAGAAGATATCATTAATGGAAAAATTTAAAACCTTGGAATCACGTGCAGAATGAGAACCAGAATTTTTTTTAAAAAGTTTTTTTTTTAATTTATGCATACAATGTTCTGCCTGCAGGCCAGAAAAAGGCACCAGATCTCATTACAGATCAAATTCTTGACAAGGGACATTATGATGAGCAACAGTCAAGCTATTTACAATGAACACATCTTGTCCCTATGCCATACAGCAGCCTTGAATGCTTGACAGGATTCAAGAATTAGGAAGAAGAACTGAATCATATCCTAAGGTCATACAAGGCCCAAGAGAACCCTTTAGTGACTCTTTACAAAGATTAACTAAAGCTGTACAACCAGGGGTAACAGATCCAGAAGCCTGACAAGTACTTATTGAATCTCTGGCTTTTGAAAATGCCAACTTAAAAGCAAAAAGATACCTGGGCCTTTAAAGGTCAGGTCAGCACCAATGGATGCAGGGATCCTGTACACAGCCAATGTCGAGTCATTTGACTATAATACTGAGGCTTAGGAAGAAGAAGCAATTTCCAAAGGTATGAAGAGACATCAAAATGCCAAATGTTTTAATTGTGGTAGAAATAGGACATCTGAGAAGGGATTGTAGACAAGGTATTCCTAGAAATAACGTTTCCTATGGGAATGACAAAAATAGAAGGCTCCAACCTTCTGGGTTATGCAGAAGATGTGGCAAAGGCCAACACTGGACCAATGACTGTAGATCAACAAGAGACAAACAAGGCAAACTGTTACCATTGGGAAACTCCTTGGGGGACTCTCGCAGGCTCCCAGGTCAAACATGGTCCAGTCATTCCCAGTCACTGTGGAGGACATGCCTCTCTGGGAAAATTAGAAAATCCAGTGACTGTGGTAAAAAACCATACTGCTCTGGATGATAGTAGAATAAACATGGAGGATGAATCAAAAATTCCAATGAATCTATGGGGTTATGATCTTTTGTAGCAATGGAATACCCAGATTAACATTCCTGCAGTCTCAGAAGTGGAACATGAACCAACTCATGTTTCTGGGAAGCATATTATAAGGTACTATAAAAAAAACAGTCACCAACCATTCAGGCTGTACAAAAACACAAAGCAACTAGCAAACCTTCTGAGGTACCAACAGCCCTACTTTTAAAATGGTCAACTAAGAAGCCTATATGGGTTAATCAATGCCTTCAACCATAGAAAAACTGCAGGCTTTAGAACAGCTGGTACAAAAGCAACTAGATGTTCAGCATATTGAAGAATTGACCAGCCCTTGGGATTCTCCTATATTTGTCGTTAAAAAGAAATCTGGAAAATGGAGAACAGTGACAGATCTAAGAGCTGTTTTAAGGTGATTCAACAAATGCATCCTCTATGATCTGGAATTCCTTTGTCTTCCATACTGCCTCAAGGAAGGCCTCTTATAGTTACTGATTTAAAGACTGTTTCTTCACTATACCTTTACAAGAAAAAGAGAATAATTTGCCTTCATAGTGCCTACTTATAATTCTCAGCCTACTAAAAGATATCAAAAAAGGATCCTCCCACAGAGAATGTTAAATAGCTCCACCCTGTACCAATATTTTGTAAGTCAGCCATTGGAAATAATATGTAAGCAATTTCCTAAATTTATACCATTACATGGATGACATTTTGCTATCTGATTAAAATATAGATACTTTAGAAGGAATGTTTGAAGAAGTAAAGGAAGTTTTGCCTAGTTGGGGATTACAAATTGCTCCTGAAAAAATACAAAGAGGAGATTCTATCAATTATCTAGGTTATAAAATAAGTTTACAGAAAATTAGAACACAGAAAGCACAAATTAGGAGACACTGAATTGCAGACTCTTAATGATTTCCAAAGTTGCTAGGAGACATTTCCAATTCATGGCCCATTTCTGGGATGACACCTCATCAAATAATTTACTTAAACAAAACCTTAGATGGTGACAAAGACTCAAAGAGTCTCAGAGAATTAACAGCTGAAGCTGAGAAAGAATTGACTTTGATTGAAGAGAAATTACAGGAGGCACATGTGGTCATATTACCTTCCAAATATTCCCCTACAGGAATTTTAATGCAGAGGGAATATATTATCTTAGAATAGATCTTTTTACCATATACACCAAGTAAAAAAATAAAATCTTATGTGGAAAAGGTCTCTTAATTTATTATGAAAGGAAAACTGAGACTTCATCAATTAGCAGAAATAGACCCAGCAGAAATTATAGTAACTTTTACTAATGATAAAATTAAAAAAATTATGGGAAGACAATGAACCATGGCAAAGAGCTTGTATTAATTTTTGGGAGAGATTAATAACAACTACCCCAAAAGTGATAGAATTAACCTTATAAAGAGAACTAATTAGATCCTGCCTCGCATTGTACGTGACACACCAATAACTGGAGCTCCTATATTCTATATTGATGCAAATAAATCAGGAAAGGCAGGTTACAAATCAGAAGATTTAAGTAAAGTAGAAGAAAACCCTTATGAGTCTGTCCAAAAGTCAGAATTATATGCTATTCTTATGGTACTAAGGGATTTTAAAGAACCTCTCAATATAGTTACTGATTTAAAATATGCAGAAAGGGTTGTTTTGCATACTGAAACTGTTGAATTTATACTAGATATTACAGAATTGACTTCATTCTTTATTCAAGTTTAAGATATAATCAGGAATAGGCTTTGTCCCATGTACATAACACACATCCAATCACATACAGATCTGCCAGGGCCTCTAGCACAAGGTAATGCAGAAATTGATTGATTATTGATTATAAATGTGCTGAAAACATCAGAATTTCATAACAAACATCACATGAATAGCAAAGGTTTAAAGAAGGACTTTTCTATTACATGGCAACAAGCTAAGCAGATTGTAAGGAGATGTCCTACTTGTTCTTTATATAACCAAACACCACTACCTGCAGGAAATAACCCAAAGGGTACTCAAATAATGAAATCAGGCAGATGGATGTGTTTCACTTTGTAGAATTTGGAAAATTAAAATATGTATACCACATCATTGATATCTATTCAGGTTTTTAATGGGCAACTTTTTTGAGTTCAGAAAAGCCTAATTCAGTAATCACACATTTACTAGTATGGTCATCATGGGTATACCTGCACAAATACAGATAATGGTGTAGCATATGTCTCTAAGAAAATGAAACAGTTTTTTATTATAATTAAAGTGTATTACAGGTATACCATACACAGTTCAGGCAGTTATAGAAAGATCAAATCAAACTATAAAGGATGTTAAACAAACAGAAAGGGAAAAAATTTCCTCAGAAATAGACTGCATAATGCTTTATTAACCTTGAAATTTTCTTAATGCTAATGAAAAAGGAACAATGGCAGCAGAGAGACACTGGATAACAGAAAAAAATTTCTGAATTAGGGCTGGAGAGATGGCTCAGTGGTTAAGAGCATTGCCTGCTCTTCCAAAGGTCCTGAGTTCAATTCCTGGCAACCACATGGTGGTTCACAACCATCTGTAATGAGGTCTGGTGCCCTCTCTGCCCTGCAGACACACACACAGACAGAATATTGTATACATAATAAATAAATAAAAAGAGAAAGTCTGTGTTTAGAAAAAAAAACAAACTTCTGAATTAAATCAGCCTGTATATTTCAAGAATGTGTTGACCTCAGAATGGAAACCAGGAGGTGTGCTACGTTGGGGGAAGGGGTTTTACTCCTGTTTCTGGAGAAGAAAAGCTATGGATACCATCAAAATTAATTAAGATTTGATTTGAAAAGGAAAAACCTTTTTTTTTTTTTTAAATATTTATTTATTTATTATGTATACAATATTCTGTCTGTGCGTATGTCTGCAGGACAGAAGAGGGCACCAGAGCTCATTACAGATGGTTGTGAGCCACCATGTGGTTGCCGGGAATTGAACTCAGGACCTTTGGAAGAGCAGACAATGCTCTTAACCACTGAGCCATCTCTCCAGCCCAGGAAAAACCTTTTTTAAAAAAATTTATTTATTATGTATGCAGTATTCTGCCTGCATGTATCCCTGCAGGTCAGAAGAGGACACCAAATCTCACTGCAGATGGTTGTGAGCCACCATGTGGTTGCTGGGAATTGAACTCAGGACCTTTGGAAGAGCAGGCAAAGCTCTAAACCACTGAGCCATCTCTCCAACCCAAGAAACCTCTTGATAAAGATAAATGATGAGGGGGGCTGTAGAGATGGCTCAGTGGTTAAGAGCACTGACTGCTCTTCCAGAGGTCTTGAGTTCAATTCCCAGCAACCACATGGTGGTTCACAACCATCTGTAATGAGATCTGGCGCCCTCTTCTGGTATGCGGGCATACATAGAGGCAGAATGTTGTATACATAATAAATAAATAAATCTAAAAAAAAAAAACCTTTGCCCTTCAAAAAAAATTTTACTTCTCTCCATACCTATTTTTGTTTCTATGGTACCTTTCTTTTAATATATGTCTATATAAATAATGTTTAAGTTTTTTACAATCAACAATAAATTTTCCTACAGTAATCTTTAAAGTCTCCAGGAAGAAGATGGGGCCACAACAACGATTCTACCTGGTTGATATGATGCCATTATGCTGATAACACCATTTTAAGATTGGTTTTGTGTTACAAACTGCTCAAGATGATTCCAAATTGGCTAGATGAGATGGTGCACCTTCTTACAAGGTTCTGACCAGAATTTCAATAAGAACTTCAGAAAAACCCTACTGACTACTCAGAGACTATCTTCAATTGTACCAGACAGTAATCTTGAAACTTAACCATCATTTTAGTTTTACAGGATCCCCATGACAGCTGTAAATAATTCTAGAAAATGATGTCCCCTCTCCCAACAAAATTTGTCCTCAGGGTTAGGGACATTATTAGGGGTTAGTTATAAGTGGTATAGGGTTGGGGTTGGAAATAAAGTAGACTCAGGGATCTCTCTTGGAAAAAAAAGGGGGGTTAATGGATGGGATGGGATAATAGATTAGTGTGAGCTTACTCACACTAATAATAATAGTGAGTATTAGTGAGATTACTTATTGAAAGACCCCAACCGATTTTTCATAACGAACTGGATGAATTGGGTAATGGGACAGATTCTTCCTCCCCGCTCCCCCTCCCCACAGGGCAGGAGGGCTAGCAATTATCAGAACTGGTCACAGTCCTGGGCAAGAAGGCTAGCAATTACCAGAACCAGTCACATTCTTCTAAACAGATGATTATCAGAACCGGTCATAGTGAATGATTACCAGACTGTAAACTGAGTCACGATGGAACAGGCAGCTTGTCACGTATTCAAGGTTTTTCTGGGAATAGGCTTGAAGATCTAGGCCAATCCCAATTGTACCCGTACCCCATATTATAATTTATGTAAAACTTGTGATTTTGTCTATAAAAACTTGCTTGCATGGATACTCGGGGTGCTTAGCCATCCCAAAGCTGGGCACCCGCTTGCGCAACCGTGGAATTAAACCTCATGCTTTTGCATCTGACGGCCTGGTTATTGAGTCTGGGGGCTCCTCGGCGATAAGACCACTTTGGGGGTCTTTCACTTATGAGCTATTATTTGTAGACAATTTACACTGGTATAAATTCTTATATATTAATACAAGTTCAAATTATATTGTTATATTGAATATGGTCCTATTTATATTTACAATATTTGTGCACCTATGCAAAGTTATTTTGTCATATTATACACATGCATGTATCTACCTCTGCTTAAGATATTTTATATATTGATGCAATTTTAGGATATATTTTATCATATTGCACTATACATTTCTACCTCTGATCAAGATATTTATATATTGTTTACATTTTGAGGTCATTGTCCTCATTTGCTGCATATTTGTTTAAAGATTGCTTAACTTTTTAATATAAAGCCTTAGTCTTTTTTTTTTAAGATTTATTTATTTATTTTCACAGTATTCTGTCTGCGTGTATGTCTGCAGGCCAGAAGAGGGAACCAGATTTTTTTTTTTTTCGAGACAGGGTTTCTCTGTAGCTTTGGAGTCTGTCCTGGAACTAGCTCTGTAGACCAGGCTGGCCTCGAACTCACAAAGATCCGCCTCTCTCTGCCTCCCGAGTGCTGGGATTAAGGGCATGTGCCACCAACGCCCGGTTTAGCACCAGATTTTATTACAGATGGTTATGAGCCACCATGTGGTTGCTGGGAATTGAACTCAGGACCTCTGGAAGAACAATCAGTGCTCTTAACCTCTGAGCCATCTCTCCAGCCCCTAAAGCCTTAATCTTTAAGCTATATAGGTATTAAAAATTACAGGTCACCAGCCATCCATGTTTGTCATACTTATAGTTAGACTAATCAGGTTTTAAAGGTACATAGAGATTGTATTCCGCATAGATCAGTAATCTTCAAACACTTCAAAGAACTGTAGAATATGGCATTTAAATAATTTAGGATTCTGTTGCCATGAGACACAATTGCTTCTGGCAATACCGATCTATTCCTGAGAGAATGTTAGGCACTGAAGACATGCCAGTTGGAACTTGTTTTCTTCTTTGCAAAATTGGCCTTTGGGCAAAGAACTGCCCCTGCCTTGACCATTGACAAAATGAACAGTGTCCAGACTGGACAAGCAGGATACAAGCAAAAAGACTGGCAAACCTTGCCAAGACAGGGTAAGAAAGTTTTTCAAATTTTCCTGCCTCTAAAAACAGTCTGTCAGATACTCTAGGCCTTAGCCAAAGTTGGTTGCCCCAGTGTTGCAAATGAGACTTTGGCTGATTGCCCAGGTAGCCAGTTGTCTGTGCCATTTCTTGCACCTTTTAGAAGTTGCTTGATTCTACTTCCTGTTTACTCAGGTAATAGTTCCCTTCTCAGGTCTTTGATGGGGTTGAAGACTAGATAATCGTAGTTACTTTCCTCTCATGACTTAGCCAAGCCATTTTAAATATAATACTTAGATTCCTTAGGATAGGATAACTATTGAAACATTTAGCATTGGTTTCTTGTTTGATGTTGTTCATGCTGGTTGTAATTCTAATTTTTATGTATGCTTTTTCCCTGGACAATACTTGATATTTGTTCTTATTGTATATAGTTTTGTACTAGGCTTAGAACTCTCTTATTGAGACAAAAGGGGGAGGTATTCCCAGCACAAGCTGAGGACTGCATGCAGATCACTACCCTTTCTGTGAGTTTATCCCCACATAAATAAACCTTTGTTATACTCCATTCTGGGCTACTGTGGAACTCTTTTGAACACCAGTATGCATGCCTTTAATTCCAGTACTTGGGAGGCAGAGACAGGCAGATGGATCTCTGTGAGTTTGAGGACAGCGTGGTCTATAGAGTGAGTTCCAGGAAGGCTCCAAAGCTACAGAGAAACCCTGTCTCAAAAAAAAAAAAAGAATTTAGAATTACATAAAATGATTGTGTTTGCTAGTTACACTGCACCAGGCAAGGATTCAAGCCAGTTTGTTGATGAAGATCAAATCACATTTCTGTGAACTAATTCTCAGCAGTTAGGTATTTGGACAATGACATGGAAGTATGAAGGCGGATTAGCACCCTCCCTGGCTGCTTCCTTTGAGGCATCTATGCTGACCTGCTGAGGACCACATTAACTTCTCTATGCCTCGGTTTTATTCAGCCCTAAAATGGAAAATTTAGTCTAAGACAGACAAATGTTATGCCAAAAGGTTTAGTGCAGAAGCTGAATAAATCTGAAACTAACAAAAGACAAGCAGGATTTTTTGTTGTTGTTATTTAAGGAAGGACATATTTTTGCTTCGATTTTCATCTCATTTTGCCCTGGCCACTTCGATTCCATTCCTTCTTCAGGCCATCTTTATGAGAAGTCTCCTGGGTTATTATTGGCTAAAATACTTGGCCTTCATTAAACTTTTAAAAGAACCTGAACAGGAGAGTCTCAGAGTATAGACTAGCTGTTTCAGAAGAAACAGACACAACAGAGAGGTTGGGACACTGTACGAGGCGTTCATAACCAGCATCTAAACAAAGTTGTGTCTCGATTTTTATAAGCTATACTGAAA
This sequence comes from Ondatra zibethicus, assembly GCA_004026605.1. Classification (NCBI taxonomy): domain Eukaryota; kingdom Metazoa; phylum Chordata; class Mammalia; order Rodentia; family Cricetidae; genus Ondatra; species Ondatra zibethicus. The sequence continues at coordinate 62,606 of PVIU01000654.1, read as the reverse complement.
TCATTCCTTTAAAATACACTCAAAAATGGGAATTTATCAAATTAACACATTAAATGCCACAAGTAAAACTTTCATGCATTACCCCTAGTGTAGAAACTGTCAAGGAAGAATCTGCCATCTTTTTATTACAGACAGTTGTGAGCTGCTATGTGTATGCTGGGAATTGAACCCGGGTACTCTGGAAGAGTAGTCAGTACTCCTAACCACTGAGTCATCTCTCCAGCCCCATATACTTTTAATTTCTAATGAACAATCTTCCTTATTAGGCAGTAACATCAGATGCCTCCCCCATAAGGGAAATGACACAGAGAGAGAAAGTTCAGCTGAAATCTCTTCCCTCCAGTAAAGCGATAAATGGCATCTCAAGCTCGACCCTGGGAACACAAGTGCTAGTTCAACAACGCACTGTGTTAACCCAAGCATCGAGGACGGGGGTCAAAGGATTACCAGGGCTCGCTAAATAGGGAAGAGGATATTTATAGCTAGCAGGGTTCTGGCTGAAAGGTACAAAGTAAGCGGATTTAAGAGGCTACATGAAGAGAGCAGAGTAACTCCGCCCTGCGCTTGCAAGTCTCCATGTGATGCTTTAAGTGGCAAATGAAACGACGCAGTCATTAAAAGTTAATTTATGATGGGGATGGGTTTTACAGTATAAAGACAATGAAATTCATGTTTTACAGTGTAATTTTGACCCAAACAATCATTCATTCAACTGTCATTAACACCTAAAATGTTCTCCAAGCAGAAGAATGAGCAGAAGAGACGTGATCTCTGTGTAGGATTTAACTCCCAAGACACTGAATACAGGTAACGAGAAACAAGAACTCCAGTCAATTATTGTGTATGCTGCCAGCTCGGGCACGCACAAGTTATCTGTACTCTGGGGGGCGGGGGCAGGAGCACTCTGACTCAGCCACAAAACATGTAAACAAACTCTTCTACAACCAGATCACAAAGAGACGTGCTCTGGACTGTAGTTTATTTCTTTTTTCTGAGAGATCTCTCATGTGGTCCTTGGTGTCCTGGTCTCACTCTGTAGACCAGGCTGGCCTGCCTCTGCCTCCCAGTGCTGGCGTTAAAGGTCTGCACCACCACGCCTGGCTTGGACCACAGAAATCTATCTGCCTCCATCTGCTTAAACTCAGCTCATGGCAGAGGCATGGTGCTCTGACTCCAGAAGACACAAGCTAGGTCACTCAAAAACCCAAGTGGGGAGGGGGTTAGAGGGATGTGCGGAAATACGGAAACCACGTACTGCCGTGAGGAGTAGCTAAGGTTTACGTACTGTAACCACTACGCGGCTGGGAACAGGCACTGCCTAAGCAGCTTAAACGGGACGATTTTGGTCCCATCTCACCTCTTAAGGATCCTAGTGATGGGAGCATCTCAGAATCTGTTTTCTTTTTTGCAATTATTTTCTAAAATTGTATTTGCTTACTTATTTCATGTGTGTGCATTGTGTGTGCTTAGGACAAAGTGCCTGTGCAAGTCAGCAGGAAGCCAATATGAATCAGCGCACTCCTTCCACTAGGTGGGTCCTGGGGATCCAATGCGGTCATAAGGCTGGGTGGCAAACCCCTTCACCCACTGAGTCGCTCATCAACACTCAAACTTTGCTGTCTTTCTTATCACCCTCCCACCAAATAGATACAAAGATTGTTCCCGAGGAACAGAAGAGGGAAGTCCTCGGATGAGTGAGCCCCTCCCAGCGGAGGCCCGATGAATAGGACTGTACTCAGCTGCCCTGTGTGAGAAACCCTCACCACGATTTCATGGAGAAAATGACAAAAATCTGTTGAGAAACACGAAGAGGATTAAATGAGGTGATGCTGTAAGGCAGGGCACACAGAAGCCACCCAAAACAATGGTTAAAATAAAAAAAAAATGTATAGATCTGGGGATGAACACCACCAGTACTGTATTTCATTTTCTTTCCTTTTGAGGTGGTGTGTGGGAGGGGGTGGGGGCGTGTGTGCAGGTGTGTGTGTGAGAGAGAGAGAACATGTGTGCATATACTAGGGACAAGCTGGGTGTGGTGGCGCTCACCTTTAAAAATCCCAGCACTTGGGAGGCAGAGGCAGGAGGATCTTTGTGAGTTTGAGGCCAGCCTGGTCTACACAGTGAGTTCCAGGACAGCCAGGCTGCATAGAGACCCTGTCCTCTCAAGTAAATTAATTAATTAAAAGCAAAAATAAAAAAATAGCCAGATGGTGGTGGCATATGCCTTTAATCCCAGCACTCAGGAGACAGAGGCAGGTGGATCTCTGTGAGCTAAAGGCCAGCTTGGTTACAGAGTGAGTTCTAGGACAGTCAAGGCTACAGAGAAATTCTGTCTCAAAGAAGCAACAACAACAAAAAATAAATAAATAAAAAATCAAAAAATTAGGGATTGAACCTTGGACACCCTAGGCGAGTCTCTCTCACACACACACCTGCACACACTGAACTAAGCCCCGCCCATCTTCTTAAAAAACTTTTTTTTTTTTCAGGGGAGGACGCACTTGTCCAGGTTGGTATTAAACTCACAGCCTTTCCTCAATAAGCTTCAGAGAGCTTCCACTGGAGGAGTAAGCCACTATGGGTGACTATGTGTAGTATGGAGGCGGGCGGGCTGTTTGTCGTCCCCGTGCCCGGCTAGTTTACACCAGAAATAACCATGCAGAAATTGTATTAATTAAATTACTGCCTGACCCATTATATCTAGTCTCTTCTTGGCCAACTCTCACATCCTGATCTAACCCATTTCTAATAATCTGTATGTCACCATGAGGTCGTGGCTTACCGGGAAAGATTTAGCATGTCTGACCTGGCATCTCCATGGCGGCTCTCTCTGCCTGTCTTCTCAGAATTCTGTTTTCTTTTTTCCACCTATCTAAGTCCTGCCCTATCAAAAGGCCAAGGCAGTTTCTTTATTCAACCAATGAAAGCAACACATAAACAGAAGAACCTCCTACACCAACTATGGGTGTATTTTCTTTCTTTAAAGAAAAACGTTGTTTGTTTATTTATTTATTTATTGGATTTTCAAGACAGGGCTTCTCTGTAGCTTTGTAGCCTGTCCTGGAACTCTCTCTGTAGACCAGGCTGGCCTTAAACTCACAGAGATCTGCCTGCCTCTGCCTCCCGAGTGGTGGGATTAAAGGCAGAAAACCATTTATTTTATGTGTATGTTTGTAAACCTGAGTATACAGATGGGCACAACGTTTGTGTAAAGCTGCAGAGGTCAAAAGAGGGTGTCAGAACCCCTGGAACTGGAGTTAGAGGTGACTGTGTGTGGTTGTTGTATGCCTATGTTCTGCTGCTGGGTGGTTGGGTGCTGGGAACTGAATCTGGGTCCTCTGAGAAAATGGTAAACTCTCTTTAACTATTGAGCTATCTCTCCAGCTCATTTTCTTTTTATTATTATTATTATTATTATTATTATCACTACTACTATTATTGGGTTTTCGAGACAGGGTTTCTCTGTGTAACTCTGGGTGTACTGGAACTTGCTTTGTAGACTAGGCTGGCCTTGAACTCAGAGATCCACCTGCCTCTGCCTCCTGGGCCACTCCTGCCTGGCTATGATCTTTGAATTTTATGTGGAGGACTGTTTTGCCCACATGTGTGCAGGTGCACCACTTAACTGCTGGGCCATCTTTGCAGTTCCTTTTTTAAAAACTTCATTTTTTCACTTACTATTTTCTGATCCTACAAAAACATAAATATGGAAATACTCATCAAAAGTTGTATGTATATGATAATTACATATAAGTAGGAAGTAGCCCATAAATAACTGCTGAATTGAGTTCATGGTAAATAACAGTGATTAGGTGATTAGTATGTGCCAAATTACCATCATCTTGTGTCTTATCAAGAATGGTAGAGCACTTGCCTAGAAACCCCAGTGAAGGGCTGGAGAGATGGCTTTGCAGTTTGGGTACTTTTTTTAAAAATTGATTTATTTTTTTACTATTATGTATACAGTGTTTTGCCTGCAGGCCAGAAGAGGGCAGCAGATCTCATTACAGATGGCTGTGCGCCTCCATGTCATTTGCCAGGAACTGAACTCAGGCCCTCTGGAAGAGCAGCCAGTGCTCGTAACCTCTGAGCCATCTCTCCAGTCCTTGTTGTGCTCTTTCTTGTAGACTTAGGTCCCATTCCCAGCAGACAGATAGTGACTTAGAATCATTCATAACTCCAGTTCCAGAAAACCCAGTGCCTTCTTCTGGCAGGCAAAACCCTCATACATATAAAATAAAATAAATTAAAAAAAAATGTGATCCTAAGGCCAGGTAAAACAGCTGACCCTAAATGTTCAGGGAAGCCCAGAATACTTTTGTTTCAGTCACTCAAGTTTAAAAAGAAAAAATAAATTAGTCACAGCTGGAATTTAAAACACACACAGCTCACTTTTTTCTTTTATTTATTTATTTTTGAGGCACAGTTTCACTATGTAGCCCTGGCTGTCTTGGAACTTGCTATGTAGACCAGGTTGACCTTGAACTCACAGAGACCACCTGCTTCCCAAGTGCTGGGATTAAAGGGATGTGCCACTAGGCCTGGCATAGCTCACTTTTCAATTGTACACTTATCCATAGGACTCATGGGATACTATATGTGACACATTTAATCATAACATTGACCATTTAAACCCAGGGTTTTACTTTCAGTTCTAAAAATAACTTACACTTTGGAAGAAAGAAAAAAAAATGGATTTGTAAATTCAAACAATCTCAACTAATTTATCATAGCTTCCCTCCCTCCCCCCCCCCCCATGGAGGGGTCTTACAATGTCGCCTTGGCTAGCCTGAAACTCATTATGTAGACCAGGTTGGCCTCTAATTTAGCTAACTCTAAATTCAGAGACCTTCTGACTCTCGAGTGCTGGGATTAAAGGTGTGTACCACCACATCCCACAATCTTAGATGCTTATTGTTTACTTTTAAAAATCTCTTTGGGCTAGAGAGATGGCTGAGCAGTTAAGAGCACGTGTTCCTTCTGCAGAGGACCTGGGTTAGTTCTAGCACCTATGTGGTCATTCACAACCATCTGTAACTCCAGTGCTAGGGGAGACAATGCTCTCTTCTGATCTCGGAGGTTAGCAAGGATACGTGGTACACATACACACATGCAAAACACACATCAAATAAAATGAATAAATCCAATAAAATATTTAAATTTATTTTGGAGCTGGAGAAATGGCTCAGTGGTTGAGAGCACTTGTTTCCCCCCAGGGTACCTGGGTTTCATTCCCAGCACCCACAGGGCAGCTTACAACCATCTATAACTCCAGTTCCAAAGGATCTGAAGCCTTCTGATTTCTGAAAGATATCACAAACTCATGTGATACATATACATGCATGTAGGCAAAACATGCTAAAAAAATGCACTTGATGTTCTTGCAGAGGACTGGGGTCCAGTTCTCAACACCCACACAGTGGCTCCAATGCCCTTTTCTGACTTCCTTGGGCACCAGGTATGCCCAGAGCCCAGAGTGTACATACATGCTCTCAGGCAAAACACTAAGATGTATACATTTCTTAAATTTAATTTTGAACATTGAGTACTTTAGTGATATCCAACAACACTGTATGCACATGGTCAGTTTGTTATACACTTACATACAGAGGCAATCTGCACCTAGAAACATGAGCAGTGGTTAACTTATTATGACCTATAACTATAAATTAGGCAATCATGAAATGATACAGTCCACTCAACTGATAAACCGAAGAAAGTAAGGCACCTCTCATGTTTATCATTTATAACAAATCTCATTTTCTCTTGTTTTGGCATGCGGCTCTTTCTTTTAAGGGATGGCAGTTGGGGCAGGGTCTCCCTGGCTGAGGCTGACCTGGAACTAACTGTAGCAGCTCAGGATGCCCTCTTAACTCATGGTGATTCTCTTAATTTAGCATCTAGAGTACTGGGACTACAGGCATGCACCACACCACCACACACAGACTGGCAGGCCTTTTTAACTGCAGTTCTAATTATTCTCATTAATTTTTAAAAAAAATTTATTAGATTTAAAAAAAATTATTTATTATATATGCCTGCATGCCAAAGGAGAGCAACAGATCTCATTATAGATGATTGTGAGTCCCCATGTGGTTGCTGGAAATTGAATTCAGGACCTCTGGAAGAGTAGCCAGTACTCTTAACCTTTGAGCCATTCTCCCTATTTTCATTAATTTTAAAATTATCTATTTATTATGAGACAGAGTTTCATGTAGCCCAGGCTGGCCTTGAATTCGTGATCCTCCTCCTTCTACTACCCAAGTGCTGAGGGTTAAAGTTGTGAGCCGCCATGGCCACTTTCTCAAATCCATTTATTTTCTGTGTAAATATTTATATATGTATTCATTTGTTAAGATAAACTTAGCCTTTAAATGGGCATCTCATGTGTAAATAATAAAAAGAAAACACTTGTTAAAATCTGTTTAGCCTGAGGTTAGAAATAACTGTAAATGTAACAAGTATGAAATGTGATTGACAACCTTAGATTAAATAATTCTACTTAACAATTTGACAATGTAAACTGATTTTTTTTGTCAAAATTCATTTGTTCAATAATTTGACCATGAGTTTGAGCTAGCCTGGTCTACAGAGCTAGTTCTAGGACAGCCAAGGCTACACAAAGAAACCCTGTCTTGAAAAACAAAACAAAACAAAAACAAAAAAACTGAGCAAAAGTAGATGTGTAATTTTCTTCCTGGACATCTATTTTCTTCTTTCTTTCTATTTTCTTCTACAGGTCTCATGTATCCCTGGCTGGCCTGGAAATCACTATGTAGCCCTTGAACCTTGGATCCTCCTGCTTCCATCTCTGGAGTGCTGAGATGATAGGCAGGTACTGTCGCATTCCGTTATATGCAGGGCTTCAAGTCTACAAGCAAACCTCTACCAACTGAGCTATAGCCTAGCCTTCTTAGGTCAACAGAAGTAGTTCAATATTTTCCAGCCAACCTGCTCTAAATGTCTTGAAACAAGTTTTCTTTGACTAGCTCTAAAAATATTCATTTCCCCTTAACTTGATAAGGAGGCCTGGATGGACGCTCAGCAGTACTAACGTTCTTCCAGAGGAACAGTATGCACTTCCCAGCATCCACATGGTGGCTCCCAGCCATTTCTAACTCCAATTCCAGGCAACCAAAGCTCTCTTCTGGCCTCTGCAGGCAGCAGGCACACACGTGGTACAAAAGCATATATGCAGGCTAAACACCCATACACATTAAATAAAATAATAATTTAAAAAATCAACAAGGAACTGAGTGTCTCCGATTAAATCTGTCACATACTGTAACTTAAAAGTTGTGTGAAGCCTTAATTTTTTAAGGCTAACGGAGAAAAGGCTTGCTCCAAATTGATGCTCACTCTCTATAGTTTCTCATTCTTTTTAGTTTGAGGGACCTTACTGGGACGAAGACCTTTCGTGTGGCCACATGCAAAAGGACGCTGCAACAAGTTTGAAGGAAATGCTAGGACACGGAAGGCTAGTTTGCTTCTATCAACATGGAATAAATATGGAAAGAAAAATGCTCATCAACAACCATTAGACCTTGCGGAACTTTCAGAGAATAAGTTGGGGCTGCAGAAGCGCACCTACCACGGAGACCTGAAATCAGGCATCCATTCCCAGAGGTACCTCTTTTTGTCTTGGGACTTACTCCCTCCACATCTCACTCAGAGACGCGAGCATCTAGGAAAGCTAGGTTACAATTCCCTGGTGCCGCCAGGGTGATCTCAAAGACAGTACACCGCGCCTATCCCACTTCTGGCCGGGTCTCAGGCGAACTGCACAGACCTGAGGCGTCGAGAGTTCGACTCCGCAAGAAGATCTAAGCCTGTGTGCCTGGCCTGATCTCCGCAGCTCCCCGGAGCCGCCCTCATCCCAGAGGCCAGAATAATGATGGAACCCAGGTTCCTTCCCCGCCAGCCAAGCACTCCGCTAGTCCCTTCCCCAAGCATCCGATTCATTGCAAATCCCTCCCTCCTTCTTCCCCAGGCCTAGGCCTCCCTTCAGGGCCCATCTTTGGGGTTCCCCCTTCGCCCCCGAAACCGATCTAGAACCCTACAGAGCCAAGCGAGCGCCATCCCACGTCCCCCTTGGCTTTAAGCGCAGCGCCCCGCCCTGGGCCTGGGGACAGGACCGGGGTGACTGGCCAGAACCAGAGGGACCGGGGACCCCCCACACTCACCATCCTCAAGCCGAGTCCCTCCTCCGCCTCCGCCTCCTCCTCCTTCTGCCTCCCCCGTTACCAGGGGTAACTCCTGCGGCACCGCCCCTGACGTCCCTCGCACGCACAGCGAAGGAGCAGAGTAGCGGGATGGGGCGGGGTTCTGCTCCTCTTTACCCAAAGTGCGCAAGCGCGTCAAGGCGCCCGCCACTACGCAGGAGGTCTTGGGAGTGGCGGAAAGCTGGGGCAGGCTGGCCAGCGACCCAGCGGGAGGGCCAAAGTCGCCCACGTGGCTGGCGGGAGCCTGTGGCCTGTGATTGGTCAGAAAAGGGGGCGTAGCGCGCGGGGGTGTTTCCCCGGCCTAGCCGCGGTCCTCCCATTCAGCCTTCCAAGTCAGCGGCGCCTGGTGGCAGTCTCCGGGTGCATCCCTTTGGGACCAGGTAAGGGGCCTCCATTGCAGGCCGGTTGCACAGCTGCTTCCAGTCCCCGTGTCTCCTGCCTCTGCTCTGTTGGGGGTGCCAGGCACTGAGTGTTGGACTTCCTTCTGCTGAAGCCGCGTGGCGGGTGGGACGGACCGGGACTCCAGTGGACTCCTCCCTTCTGACCCTCGTTGTCTTCGACTGCCAGGCTTTGAGGCACCCGAGTTACTGGCTGCTTCTTTATCTCCATAGTCTCGTTAGAATCCGGGATAGGTGATCTCTGCTGGGTTCGGGGAGATCGCCTGAAAGAGGGCGATAGGGAGATTGGGGACCGGTCCCTAGCGTCGAGGTTAGCTGACAGCGGGATTGTTAGACTGGGGTCCGCTGGATTTTGCTAAGCCACTTTGGACTGCAAGCGCTCCTTCCCACTCCTTCATGCATAGAATCACTGGAGAGTTACCCTTGCCTCTGTGCCAGACCAGGTTCTCTACACTGGTCCAATCTTGCCAGGCCAGGTTCTCGACTCTGGTCCAATCTGCCGTCGGAGAAATTCTGTTCCTCCTAGTGGAATGCTTTTTATACAGAATTTATTTCCGCACAACTCTACAAGTCAGTTACTGTAGGCGATAGAGTTGGGACACGAACTAACTTGTAAACTGTTTATATTACAATGTTGCTTGTTAACACTGTGGCCCAGGTAGGCCTGCTGTCTGCCCTCGGGGACTGAACCCTGAAGGCAGGGGCTTGTGCAGGGTAGGCAAGCCCTCTACCACCAAGGTACACTGCCTCCCTCACCCCAGACTAGTTTATACCAGGAAACGGAGAATTTTTCTAACAGCTGGAAATTTGTTCATGCATGTTTACCTGTTATCTATCAATGTCAAGTACACAGATCATTGCCTGTCACAGAGGCAGTGCTACATACATATTATTAATAGTTTAATCTGAGTTTTAGGCTTCACCCCTCTTCCTACCAACCTGGGTAAGATTACAGAAGCAAAGGCAGATTTCTCTTAAATGGGTTTTCAGGGTTTTTTGTTTGTTTGTTGTCTTTTTTTGTTGTTTTGAGACAGAGTCTCTCCATGTAACTCTGGCTGGACTGGAACTCACTGTAGACCACGCTGGCCTTAAACTCACAAATCTGCCTGCTTCCTGGGTACTCCTGGTTACTGGGTTTGAAGCATGAACCACTATGTCCTGCTGGTTTTCAGATATTTTTGTATTCAAGTAAAGTACTTTTTTTTGTCTTCCCGAGACAAGGTTTCTCTGTGTATCTTGGCTGTCCTGAACTTGCTCTGTAGATGAGGCTGGTCTCAAACTCACAGAGATCTGCCTGCCTCTGCTTCCTGAGTGCTGGGATTAAAGACATGCATCACTACGCCTGGCTTAAGTAAAGTACCTTTTTTCTTTTTGATATTTATTGAGCTCTACATTTTTCTCTGCTTCCCTCCTTGCCTCTCCCTTCCCCCTTTCAATCCTCCCCCAAGGTCCCCATGCTCCCAATTTACTCAGGAGATCTTGTCTTTTTATACTTTCTACTTCCCATGTAGATTAGATCTATGTAAGTCTCTCTTACATACATTATATTGTTGTCTGAGTTCTCTGGGATTGTGATTTGTAGGCTGGCTTTCTTTGCTTTATGTTTAAAAACCACCTATGAGTGAATACATGTGATAATTGTCTTTCTGTGTCTGGGTTACCTCACTCAAAATAATGCTTTCTAGCTCCATCCGTTTTCCTGCAAAATTCAAGCTGTCGTTATTTTTTTTCTGTTGTGTAGCACTTCATTGTGTAAATGTACCACATTTTTCTTATCCATTCTTCAATCGAGGGACATTTAGGTTGTTTCCACGTTCTGGCTATGACAAACAAAGCTGCTATGAACATAGTGGAGCACATGTCCTTGTGGCACGATTGAGCAGTCTTTGGATATATACCTAAAAGTGGAATTATTGGGTCTTGAGGAAGGTTGTTTCCTAATTTTCTGAGAAATCACTACACTGACATCCAAAGGGGTTGTACCAGCTTGCATTCCCACCAGCAATGCAGAAGTGTTCCCTTTTCCCCACAACCTCTCCAGCATAAGTTGTCATCAGTGTTTTTGATCTTGGCCATTCTTATAGGTATAAGATGGAATCTCAGAGTTGTTTTGATTTGCATTTCTCTGATGACTAAGGATGTTGAACATTTCCTTAAGTGTCTTTCAGCCATTTTAGATTCCTCTGTTGAGAGTTCTCTGTTTAGGTCTGTACTCCATTTTTTTTTATTGGATTGTGTGATCTTTTGGTGTCCAATTTCTTGAGTTCTTTGTGTATTTTGGAGATCAGACCTCTGTCTGATGTGGGGTTAGTGAAGATCTTTTCCTGTTCTGTAGGCTGTTGTTTTGTCTTGTTGACCGTGTCCTTTGCTTTACAGAAGCTTTTCAGTTTCAGGAGGTCCCATTTATTCATTGTTTCTCTCAGTGTCTGTACTGCTGGGATTCTATTTAGGAAGTGGTTCCTTGTGCCAATGCGTTCAAGTGTACTTCCCACTTTCTCTTCTATAATGTTCAGTGTGGCTGGCTTTATGTTGAGGTCTTTGATCCATTTGGACTTGAGTTTTGTGTATAGTGATAGATATGGGTCTATTTCATTTTTCTACATGTTGATATCCAGTTATGCCAGCACCATTTGTTAAATATGCTTTCTTTTTTCCATTTGATATTTTTTGCTTCTTTATCAAATATCAGGTGTTCGAAGATGTGTGGATTGATATCCGGGTCTTCTATTCGGTTCCATGGGTCCTCCTGTCTGTTCTTATGCCAGTGCCAGGCTGTTTTCAGTACTGTAGTTCTGTAGTAGAGTTTGAAGTCAGGGATTGTGATGCCTCCAGAAGTTCTTTTATTGTACAGGATTGTTTTGGCTATCCTGGGTTTTTTGCTTTTCCAAATGAAGTTGAGTACCATTCTTTCGAGGTCTTTGAAGAATTTTGCTGGGATTTTGATGGGCAGTAACGTACTTTTTATAAAACCTTTTTAAAAACAAGAAGCAAAAAAACCCAAACTATTTATTTTATGTGCATGAATATTTTGTCTTCACGTATGTTGCCTGTTTGCTACCCTAGAGCTGGAATCAGCCACCGTGTGGCATGGTTCTGGGCCTACTGGTTTAATTATTACCGCAATTCTCCAGCTTGCTCCAGGCAACCTTGACAGTATTTCACTGTTTTAGCGGTCTTTGGTCTGGTCTCCTGGAGTTATGAGCTGCCTCGATCTCCCAAGTACTCTAGCTCAGAGCTATGCCTGTGATCCCTGATCTGAGCTTTGGTACCATTTGCTAGAAATCAGTGTTCTCTAAGAAGCATCAGTACTATGCTGCTTCTTTCGTTTTCTTCTCTCTTGTTCCTCTGTTTCTGTCACAATTGCGCTCTCATTTAAAAAACAATGTAAAGTTTATTTGTGTGTGTGTGTATGTGGTGATCAGGTACTATGTGTATACAGTGAGGACATGACTACTAAAGGTATGGTTGAGGAGAAGGTTTTTATTGTACACATGTGGCAAAGTATAGCCAGGGCATATGAAAGAGTCCAGAGCCAGGGGACAAAGTAGTCTTTGGCTAGCAGAATGGACTGGGCCATGAGAGGCAAGCGAGAGAGGACAAAGAGAGAGAGGAGCAAGAGAGAGGGCTCAAGAGAGGGGCTGGCTGAAATGGGAGTATTATATAGGAATGAGAAGATGAGGAAGGGAACCCAGGAGCAGGAGAGGTTCGGGGTAGGGCTGGGGTGAGAAGAACTGAGAAGAGTCACTGGTTCTGAGTGAGCCTGGAGGCCAGCAGACACTTTGGAATGCTAATAGACACTACAGGTTAGCCATTTGCCCTGAGTTTCTTTTGGACTTGCTGCCATGTTTCTGTGTGGATGTCAGAAGACAACTAGCAGAGTCTGCTTTCCTCCTTCTACTGTGTGGTTTTGGAGAATGAACACAGGTTGTTAGGCTTGGGGCCAAGTACCCCTTCTCCCCCTGGCGCTTTGAGACAGTTTCAATGTGTAGTTCAGGCTTGTCCGAACTTGTGATTTTTGTTCGTTTGTTTACAAAACAGGGTTTCTTCATGTAACAGCTCTGGCTGATCTGGAACTCTCTTTGTAGACCAGGTTGGCCTCAAACTCACAGAGATAGCCTGTCTCTGTTTCCTGAGCTCTGGGATTAAAGACGTGTGCCACCACCAGCCAGCAGAAGTAGACTTTCTTGTGTGCCGCTGCTCCCAGGCTCCTTCTACTTTTATACGTGTTTACCTGCATTTGTGTGCACTTACATGAGTGTGTGGTCCTCACCGAGGTCAGAAGGTGCTGGATCCCCTGGAATTGGAGTCACAGATGATTGTGGAAACCATGTGGAGGCTGGGAACTGAACTCCAGGCCCTCTGCGTTACCACCCAGTCATTTCTGGTGTTTTGATGATAATGGCTCCCAAAAGCTTACATGGTTCTGGGATATTCTGATCACACTCTGACACTCCAGACTGTCAATAAAGTTTACCTTGAATCAGGGGACAGCCAACAACAACCTGACCAGAATTAGCCATGGAAATGCCAGAGAAGACAGGAAGAAAAGGGTGGGACTAGAGTTTGAGCTTTCTTTTTTTTTTTTTAAAGATTTATTTATTATGTACACAGTGTACTGCCTCCATGTATGCCTGCAGGCCAGAAGAGGGCACCAGATCTCATTACAGATGGTTGTGAGCCACCATGTGGTTGCTGGGAACTGAACTCAGGACCTGTGGAAGAGCAGTCAGTGCTCTTAACCTCTGAGCCATCTCTCCAGCCTTTGAGCTTTCTTTTATTCATTCATTCATTTATTAGTTTTTGAGACAGGTTTTCTCTGTGTAATAGTCCTGCCTGTCTTGGAACTCGCTTTGTAGACCAGGCCTGCCTCTGCCTCCCCAGTGCTGGGATTAAATGTGCCACCACTGTCCAGCTTGAGCTTTCCTTTGGTTCTGGGATGAGGGTCCTGACGTACCTAGGAGATGGTTCCTGATGTATCTAAGAAGTGAACCCTTTTCCTCTGCCGTGAGTGTTGTTAGATGGAGGGAAATTCTTTTGGCATTGGACCCAAATTGTATTGGAAATGGCTTGGCTAGATCATAAGGACAGTAACTACGACTGTCTAGTCTTCAGCCCCATCGAAGGCCTGAGAAGGGAGATAATATTACTTGAGTAAGCAAGAAGTGCAGTCAAGCAGCTTCCAAAATGTGCAGTAGCTGACAGAGACAACTGGTTGCCTGAGCAATCACCCAAAGTCTCATTTGCAATGTTGAAGCAACCAACTTTGGCTAAGGCCTAGAGTAACTGACAGACCATTTTCAGAGGCAGGAAATTTTTCAAAACTATTTTACCCTATTTTGGCCAGATTTGACAGTCTTTTTTCTTGTATCCTGCTTGTCCATTCCAGACATTGTGCACTTTGTCAGTGGTCGAGACATGGGCAGTTTCTTGCCCAAAGGCCAGTTGTGCCAAGAAGAAGACAAACTCCAAATGGAGTGTCTTTTGTGCTCAACACTCTCTCAGGAATAGATCGGTGCTGCCAAGAACAATCATGTCTCATGTCAACAGAATCCTAAGTTATTTAAATGCCATGTTCTACAGATCTTTGAAGTGATTGAAGGTTACCTATCTATGCAGAATACAATCTCTATGTATCTAAAGAACCTAGTTAGTCTGCCTAAAAGTATAACAAACATGAATGACTATTGACCTATAATACTTAATACCTATATAACTTAAAGATTAAGACTTCATATCAGAATATTAAAAAAATCTTTAAACAATTGTGCAGTAAAGGAGGACAATGACATCAAAATGTAAACAATATATAAATATCTTCATCACAGGTAGAAATATATAATGCAATATGATAAATATATCCTAAAATTGTATCAATATATAAAATGTCTTAAACAGAGGTAGAGCATGCATGCATACAACATGACAAAAAAACTTTGCATAGGTGTACAAATATTGTAAACAGAAGTAACAAATAGAATTTGAACTTGTATCAATATACAAGAAACTATACCTGTGTAAATTGTCTATAAATAATAGTTCACAAATATTCACTCTATTATTCACTATTATTATTGTTAATAAGTTCACACTGAATTACCTATTATCCCATTCAATCTTTGCTTTTTTTTGAGATCTATAGGCCTACATAATTTCCACCCCAACCCCCAACCCTGTGCAAGAAATAAGCAACCTCTAAATGGTGTCTCTAACTGTGAGGACAACTTTGTTGGGAGAGGGGACATCGCTTTCTAGAATTGCTTCCTGCTGTCTTGGGGGTGATGTTTTTTCTATGGGATCCTATAGAAGTAAAATGATGGTTAAGTTCAAGATTGCTATTTTGTATAATTACAAATGGTCTCTGAGTAGTTGATAGGATCTTTTTGTTTGTTTGTTTTGAAGTTCTTATTTGAAGTTCTGGCCAGAACGTTGTAAGAAGGTATGCCATTTCCACAGCTGGTACCCCAAAACCGGTCTCATAGTAGCGCTATCAGCATCATGATGTCATATTAACCAGGTGGAGTTGTTGTTGTGGGCCCCATCTTCTTCCTGGAAGCTTCAAAGATTACTGCAGGAAAATCTACTGTTCATTGTGGAATACTTAAGTGTTATTCATATAGACATATATTCATGAAAGATATGATATAAATAAAATGGGCATGGAGAAAAGTAAAAATATTTCCTTAAAATCTATCTTCTTTCTGTCCCATACCAGATGGCTCCTGACATGAGACAGAAATTCTGAATTTTTCTTTTAACAACATGCTTGAATTTAAAGAAGGATAGGCATTGTCCAACTCCAAAGCCAGCTCTTATTTTTAAGTAGAGATGTATATGTGTTCAAATAATCAAATTTTACCATGCATATAATACAGCATTATAAGGCAGATTTCTCTTTGCTTGTTGATTCTTTCTGGATAGCTATCTTTTTATCTTTAGGCATCTAGATGTCCAAGGTCTCTCAACTCTTTGAAGATGAATAGTTTCCTGCAAAGACAAGAGCAGAACCCTGCCCCAACCCTTATGAGGTTTTCTTACCACCTGTATGATTGTCACCTCTGTGGATGAGCCATCATTTCTCTTTCTCAAGAGGTTTCTCTTTTTCAAACCAAATCTTTATCAATTTTGATAGTATCCATAGCTTTTCTTCTCCTGTGGAAACAAGACCAAACCCCTTCCCCAACGTAGCACATCTCCTGGTTTCTATGTGGTGTCAGCACATCCTTGAAATACACTGGTTGATTCAATTCAGAAGTTTTTTCTATTATCCAATGTCTTTGATCATTTATTAAAGTCTACCAAGATATATGTTTCCTATTTCCTATTGGAGTTTTTGACTCATCTTCCAAGTCTATTCCATCCTCCAGAACAGTATGGGTTTTTTTTTTTTTTTACAAAAGGCACTGGATTGTTAAATTTTCATGGTGAGACAAGTTCTCCACAGTGACTTGGAATGACTGGGTGCCTTGTTTGACATTGGGGCCTGAGAGAGCCCCCCCGCAAGGATTTTCCTGGTGGTATTGGGTTGCCTTGTCTGTCTCTTGTAGACCTTCATTCATTAGTCCAATGTCGGCCTTTGCCACATCTCCTACATATACCAGAAGGCTGATTCCTCCTATTCTTGCCATTTCTAGAGGAGACATTATTCCTAGGAGTTCCTTATTTACAGACCCTTCTTAGATGTTCTATTCTTCCACAATTAAAACATTTGGCATTTTGTTGTCTCCTCATACCATTGGAAATCGCTTCTCCTACCCAAGCTTCAGTACTATAGTCACATTTTTCAACATTCATTGTATGCAATATCCAGTCATCTATGGGTGCTGATCTAACCTTTAAAGGCTCAAGATCTTCTTACATTCTTATTTGGCATTTTCAAAAGCCAAGGATTCAATTAGTACACGTCTAGCTTCAGGGTCTGTTACTCCTAATTGTAGAGCCTTAGTTAATCTTTGTGAGGAGTCAGTAAAGGGTTCTCTCTGGCCCTGTTTAACCCTAATATATGATTCAGTTCTCCTTCCTGGATCCTGAATCCTGTCCCAAGCATTTAAAGCTGCTGTGCTGCATAAGGACGAGGTGCGTTTGTCTTAGTGAGCCTGTTCCTGAGAATCAGAGTAATGACCCTCACCAAGAATTTGATTTTGGGAAGTCTCAAATCCTTTTGCTTGCCCTGTTGCTCCAAAATGTTTGCCTCTTTTCTCCAATAACACTTCCAAAGCAGCTGAGGCCCATCTTCTAGGACCACTGAGATTAATTGAAGCCAATCATGTGGAGTTGCCTTAGTGCTTGAAGCCCACGTTTTCACCATTTCCCTGACAAATGGTGAATATAGCCAAGAAGAAACTATTGCTTGTTTTATTTCTTTTAGTTTGCTCATTCGTATTGGTTCCCATGCATATTCTTTGACTACCTTAGGGTACTTTGTGCCAGATGGCCTTTCTGAGGAAATTACCCGATATGCAGTTAAAACTCTGTGTAGGTCATCCAGAGGTCTGGCACGTACTGATGAGGCTAAATCCTGTTCTTGTACCTTCTGTCCCTGCTCATCGATTTCAATAAATTCCTCAGTCTTTTCAAATCTTTTTACTACTGCATTTTTAAAAGTCTGAATCTCTTGTCTCCAACTTGTTCAGTAAAGATAATGAATGTCTCATCCTTGGACATATTATAACTTTTCAGCAGATTCCAACAGATTCAACAGCACAAATTCTTTCAGATAATTTTGTCAAATTGATGCTATCCCTCTCTGTAGTATTGAACCATTTTTTAATGAGATAATATTGAAAACAAAGCTAATTCTTAGAATCAAATAAAGGGAAGGAAAATAGCGTAAGTCTTGCATAATACCTTCCATAATATAAGCAAAATAATTATTGAACTCCTGGATGTTATCAGTCATTTTTTGTAGTTTTTCAGATCTTATTTGTTGTAAGGCAATTACAGTGAATTGAAGTAGGTGTGATAATTGTTATCGGCCAGCAGGTGTTGTGTTTGCAGCCATGTGGCCGAGAGATGCTAGCAGCAGCGAACAGCATGTGTTGCTTACTTAGGTACTGAAAAATATGCTTTGTTTAACAAATTAAGAACAGTTATTTATTAAGGTGATCAAACGATTCCAAGAGTTGGGGCCCAGGATAAACAGAAAACCCAAAGTTTTCCATCAGTGCGAGTTATGGACTGTATGCACCACGGGGATCGCAGGCAGCAGTTGTGTGGGCTGGCACATGGGTTGTGAGCTGGGGAGGGCTGAGCAGCAGCCTGCTGCATCTGAGGGCTGGCTAAAGCCGTGGGTGGGAGAGAAAGTGCCCAATGCACCATGCGGCTAGCAGACCGATCCCAAAAAGTGTGGACTGGTCCCCACATTTGGGTGCCAGATGATGGCAGAAGATACAAAATAATTCCACACTAGTTCAGAATTATGTATAATAAAGAGTTATTTATTTAGGGGAGACTTATAGATCACTGTCCTAGAGCACAGTCCTCTGCATGAACGGGGAGCAGGAACAGAGTCTAACAGCTAGAAGTGAGAGCCAGAAGCAAGAGAGCCCGGGCAGGCTTTACAGCTGCATTTATAGTATAAGAGACCAGGCCCAAGTGGGCTGGTACCTTAAATGCTATTGGCTGAAGGAACAGAAGGAGCTCCCACAGCAACTGTCACCTCATTCCCTTCTAGACTACATGTCTGCACTTTTTTAAATTGATTTTTATTGATCTCTACATTTTTCTCTGCTCCCCTCCCTGCTTCTCCCTTCCCTTCAACCTTCTCCCAAGGTCCCCATGCTCCCAGTTTACTCAGGAGATCTTGTCTTTTTCTACTTTCCACATCTGCACTTTCAAACTCTTATGCCGACCTGCTGGCCAGCTGGACTTCCCCTAGCAGACACTAAATACTCTGTGCTAGGCATCAGGATTATCATTGAGAAAAATGAATGCATTCCTCAACTTTATAGGGGAATATTTAATTAAGTAAGGTGGTGCTTTAGGAAAAAAAAAAGGCAAATGACCCTGTGACAGTTAATTTTTTTTTTTTTTTTTTTTTTTTTTTTTTCGAAACAGGGTTTCTCTGTAGGTTTGGAGCCTGTCATGGAACTCACTCTGTAGACCAGTCTGGCCTCGAACTCACAGAGATCCACCTGCCTCTGCCTCCCAAGTGCCGGGATTACAGGCGTGCGCCACCACTGTGGGGTGACAGTTAATCTTGACTATCAGCTTCCTGCGTTGAGAATCACTTGGGAGCTTCCCTTCTGAATCCGCCTCGGGGTTTCCAGAGCGCTTTAACTGGGTAGGAAACACCCTGCCTTCAATGTGGTTGGCACCATGGACATAGGCCCTAGAGTGAATGTAAAAGGAAAAAAGAAAAGAAGCAAGTTGGACACCAGGATCCATCTTTCTCTGTGTCCTGGCCGCAGACACCACATGCCCAGCTACCTCGCTTTCCTACCACAATGTCCTCCTTGCCATGGTGGCATGCATTCTTTTGAAACATGAGCCAAAATAACCCCCTCCCCCAACTTTCATAATTTGTATTGTCATGGCAACAAGAAAATATCTAGTAACTAAAATTTTAAGGAGAAGAGCTGTTGCTGTGTTAGACCTGATCATGTGGCTTGCAGGCCTTTGCTTTGTGGGAGTAATGTGGATGAGTTTGGAGCCATGGGCTATAAAAGTCCTCAGATGCTATAAGCAGAACCTAGTGGGCCATTTTGGTTGGAGTTTTTGGAACCCAAAAAAGCCCAGATAATGCAGACAGTGGAAGCCTGTCTCGCACGCTTCCAGAAGGGAATGAAGACCCCACTGGGAACAGGGCTAGAAATCATTCATGTTCCATTTTGGCAATTAATATGTATTCTGGTCATATTTTGAAAGTTTGAGTGAGGCCAAATTAATAGGTCATTATTAATTTTGGAGAAATTTCAAGACAATATAACATCTAGGCTGTGGCATGGTTATCGCTCACAGATCTTAGAGCTACCGCAAGAGAAAGCAGACCGATATGAGAAACAGGGAGACAGGGTAGAAAGCATCTAGAATTGACAGTGTCATTAAAGAGAAACCCCTGCTCTTTGTCACTGGGATAATAAGAAAGGTTTACCCATCCAAGGTTCCACTTGGTGAAAATGTAAATCCATTTGAAAGGAGAGAGCCTCTGCTGTTACAACTACCTATGGACTTGTTTTCCTGAGTTTGGTTGGCAAGGTGCAGAGGCCACCACAGCGGTGGACAGAAGGAGCTGGACCATGTCTTGAACCCGTAGTAGAATTAGAATTGTCCTTGTAGATTTTTGGGCATCCAAAATGCAGGAGTAACAGGGCAATGAACGCTTAGGGAAAGCTTTAGAGGAGGGCTGAGGTCAGACAGATGTCTGGTGTGTCTCCTAGTAAGCCTGCACCCTGCATATTCCACAGATGTTTCTGGGGCCGCACTCCTCAGCCCCTGTAGGTGAGGTGGAAAGGCTAGAGGAGACTGGACACCTCTCTCTCTCTGCTTCCTGACTGCAGACACAGTGTGCCCAGCTACCTCACTCCTACTCCTACCACTAAGTTTTCGCTGGCATGGTGGTTAGACTGTGGTAAAGAGTTTCTCTGAAGGCGGGCCTGCTGAAGAGCAGAGGGCTTCTATTCTATTTCATGGCCACTTTTCCTATCTCCCTTCTAGGAGTACCAGGGGATATTATGCTAGGTTGTGGTGTTCTCTCATTGCCTACTCAGACTGAGCTCCTCTGGGGCAGAGACTGCCTCCCATAGTATGATCAAGCACAGGCCTGGCCACTAACACAGTCCTGGGAAATGCTTGTTGGCAATTGCCAAGTTTGATTGCCACTCAGAGGGGCCCCTAGATCATCGCAGGGGAAGCCTAGGGTCTGGCAGAAGCAGGCAGTCTATGGCTGCCAGGGCCTCTGGGGCAAACTGATTTCGGTCGGGGTCAGCTCTCATGCGCTCTTTGTTCTTGAGTCTTCAGGTTGTATGTGGGCAATATGGAGGCTGACCTGTCTGGCTTTAACATTGATGCGCCCCGTTGGGATCAGCGCATGTTCCTGGGCCGTGTGAAGCACTTTTTTAATATCACAGATCCTCGCACCGTCTTTGCATCAGAGCAGGAACTGGACTGGGCCAAGGCGATGGTTGAGAAGAGCAGGTGAGGGGGTGGTCAGGGGAGGGGCTGGAGGTACCAGCACAGCATTGCTGGACTCTCTGAGGGAGAGAGAAATTGAAGGTGAAGGAGTGGGCAGAGGTCTCAGGAAGGAAGGAGAAGAGCAGGGAGACAGGGATAATCAGGTCAGGTGGTCACTGCTGTTGTTATTGGGTGACAGGATGGGACTTGTGCCCCCTGGCACTCAGGTGGAGCAGCTGCTGTATGCTAAGAAGCTGTATGACTCTGCTTTCCACCCTGACACTGGGGAGAAGATGAACGTCATTGGGCGGATGTCCTTCCAGGTCCCCGGGGGCATGATCATCACAGGCTTCATGCTGCAGTTCTACAGGTGAGTCCCGAGATGGCGGAGGGAGGGTCAAGCTAGGTTGGAAGCCCGTGGAATAACAGTCCTCCAGATTGATCACTTACCTGCCTAGTTCTATAGGTGAGTCCTGAGATGGCAGAGGGAGGGTCAAGCTAGGTCGGGAAGCCCTTGGAATAACAGTCCTCTTGATTGGCCCCTTACCAGATGCTGGGCACTGTGCTAAATTCTTTGTCTGAGAGGATTTTTCACTCTCAAGAGCCCTACACACAGGTGCTGTTTTCATTTCCCTTTGCTAGACGGGGTGCTAGATGCTGAGTAACCATTTGTGACCACAGTCAGCCTGTGGGGGCTGCTGCTGCCAGAACAGACCTCGTCCTCAGTGGATCATCCAGTCTAAGCTTTTTACATTATTATTCTCATCATTATTGTTATTTTGAGACAGAGTCTCACTATGCAGCCCTAGCTGGCCTAGAAATCTATGTAGGCTAGGCTGGCTTTGAACTCACAGAGACTCAAACTGCCCTCTAGAGTACTTGAACTAAAAGATTAAGTCTTTTACTTTTTTCCCTTTTTTTGTTTTCTTGAAGACAGGGCTTCTCATTGTAGCCTTAGCTGTCTTAAAACTCACTCTGTAGACCAGACTGGCCTCAAACTCACAGAGATTCACCTACCTCTGCTTCCTGAGTGCTGGGATTAAAGGCCTGTGCCACCACCACCAGGGTAAGGATTAAATTTTTTTTTAAATACTTTTAAAAAATTACATTTGTGTGTGCATGGAGTGGGAGTACATCTCATTGTGTGTGTGTGAGAGAGAAAGTCAAGGACAACTTAACAGAAGTAGTTTCTCTTTCCACCACGTGGGGCCTGGGAAGGAACTCAGGTGTCTTTACTCACCTTGCCATCTCTTCAACCTCCTAAATTATTTGTTGTTTGTTGTTACTATTTTGTTTCATTTTTGAGACAGCATCCCAGTGTAACTCTGGGTGGCCTGGAACTGGCCATGTAGACCAAAAGACCAAACCTCAAACTCAGAGAGATCCACCTGCCTCTTCCTCCCAGGTGCTGGGATTGAAGGTGTGTGCCATCCTGCCTGGCTCCTCCTAATTTCTTCTTCTTCTTTTTTATAATTTTTGTTTTTATTTTATGTGCATTGGTGTTTTGCCTGCCTGTGTGTCTGTGTGAGGGTGTCAGGTCCCCTAGAACTGGAGTTACAGATAGGTGTGAGCTGCCATGTGTTGCTGGGGGTTGAATCTGGGGCCTCTGGAAGAGCAGTCGGTGCTAACTGCTGAGCCATCTCTCCAGCCCCTCCTCCTGGGTTCTTAAGTAAGAATTCCACAGTGGTTTTATGTTCTGAATGTGACATCCAAATGAAAAAAGAAAAGGCCCTATTCTTGCTCTGCTTGGTTGGGAAGGGAGTAAGCTTTCGGGATATGACTCTCTCCCCATCTTCACCCGCTGAGTCCTGCAACCCTGGGTATTCATTTAGTTAGTTGTTGAGGTGTGCCTTGGGCCAGTGCCAGGGATGAAGGACTTTAGGCTCTCCCCTCCTGGAGACATAGAACAGAATGGAGATTGGGAAGTGTCATGGAAACAGGACACATGGAATGATTGTCTCAGGAGGGGCAGAAGAAGGGTCAGAAAAATTCCAAGAAGAAAAGCATCTCAACAGAGCAGGATTTTGCCCCTTTGTGAAGGGAGGAGGGATAGTCCAGGCAATAACCCATCCAAAACCCCAGGCTATAAGAAAGGATGGGAGTAATTTAGGGAACTGCAGACGCTGTGGTGCAGCACAGCCCAGGCCCTCCCTCTCATTTCTCCTGGTCTTCCTTGCTCGTAGGACAATGCCTGCGGTAATCTTCTGGCAGTGGGTGAACCAGTCCTTCAATGCCTTAGTCAACTACACCAACAGGAATGCGGCTTCCCCCACGTCAGTCAGGTAGGAGACCTGAAATGAAGGCTGTCCTCTTCCTCTGCAGGAGCAGCCCTCTGCTCTTAGACTGTCCTTGCCTCCTGGCTGGGCCCACTCTGGCAGGTGGCTGGGGTACCATTTCCCAGTGTTTGAAATATTCAGACCAACTGAGAGTATCTTCTTCCCAGACTATTTTAAAATGATCATTCATTCGACTAATATGTTATTCTTTTGTTTTGTTTTGTTTTATTTTGAGACAGGGTTTCTCTATGTAGCTCTGCCTGTCCTGGAACTCATTTTGTAGACCAAGCTGGCCTTGAACTCCCAGAGATCCGCCTGTCTCTGCCTCCTGAGTGCTGGGATTAAAGAAGTGCACCACCACCACCCAGCTTTTATTTCTCTTTTAAAGATTTACTTTTTAGCCGGGCGGTGGTGACGCATGCCTTTAATCCCAGCACTCAGGAGGCAGAGGCAAGGCGGATCTTTGTGAGTTCGAGGCCAGCCTGATCTACAAGAGCTAGTTCCAGGACAGGCTCCAAAGCTACAGAAAAACCCTGTCTTGAAAAACCATAAAAAATAAAATAAAATAAAGATTTACTTTTTAAATTTATTTATTTTATTTTATTGTATGAGTATTTTGTCTGCATGTATGTATGCACACCACATGTATGCACACCACATGCACACCGGTGCCTGCAGATGTCAGAAGAGGGCATGGTATCCGCTGGAACTGGAGTTATGGATGGTTGTGAGCTACCATGTGCATGCTCAGAATCAAACCTGGGTCCACTGCAAGAGCAGCAAGTACCCTGGGCTTTACAGATGGCTCCGTAGTTAAGAGCATGGACTGCTCTTCAGAGCCTGTCCGGAGCGTCAACCATTACGCCACGGGAGCTGGTGCCCTTCCAGAGCCCCCAGGTCCAATTTTTAGCACCTGTATCAGGTGCTCCAGCTCCAGGGACATCTGATCTCTGGCCTCTATGGGCATGCATGCATGTGCACACACATAATTTTAAAATAAAAAACAAAAAATCAGGCTGAGCGTAGTAGCTCATGTCTTTAATCTCAGCACTCAGGAGGCAGGGGCAGGGGGATCTCTGAGTTTCTGGGTAGCCTGAGCTACAGAATGAGGCCCTGACTCAAAAACTAAAGAAAAAAAAGTGCTCCAAACCACTGAGACCTCTCTCCTATCCCAAGATTTATTTTTATTTGTGTGTGTGTGTTGTGTTTCTATTCTTCACATATGTGAATATGTCTGCAGAAGCCAGAAGAGGGAGCTAGATCCCTGGAGCTGGAGTTCTGGGTAGTTATGAGTCATCCCATGTGGGAGCTGAGGATTGAACTTCAGTCCTCTGGAAGAGCAGCAAGTCCTCTTAACCACTGAGCCATCCTGTCCAGAATTTTCCTGAGTGTGTTTTATGTACCAGACAATATTCTAGAAGCTTGAGGTGCCTGGTGAGTAAGATAGCAGTTCTGTTTGAGATCTTTTAACAGGCTGGCAGGCAGATCTCTGTGAGCTCAAGGCCAGCTCGTTTTGTGTAGCAGTTACAGGGCCACATACTGAGATCCTGTCTCAGGACCTACCAAACCAAGCATGCAGAAAAGTCTTCTAGCAAAACAAACCCAGTGAACTCAGATTGGGATTCTGTAGTTAGGGAGATGAAAGGCACGGCAGGACAGCTCTCTTTTGAGAGGCCTCTTGGGAAATCCCTTCTGTAGAGATGGCATCCACTTGGGTTCTAAAAGATAAGAGTTGACTTAGTTAGTTGTTAGTTAGTTAGTCTTGGTCTGTTGCTTTTGATGAAACTCCATCATGAAAATAACCTTGGGGAGAAGAGTTTATTTCACTCACAGTTTGACATAGCAATTTATCATTAACAGCAGTGAGGGAGGAGCCTGAGGGTAGGGGCTGATATAGAGGCCATGGAGGGTGTTGCTTACTGGCCTCTAACTCAGTTTTCTTGCAGAACCTAGAATGGCTGCATCCGCAATGTGTTAGGCCCTCCCTGATCAGTCACTAATTAAGAAAGTGCCCTAAGATGGGCAGTGGTGATGTGCACCTTTAATCCCACTCAGAAGCCAGAGGCTGGCAAATCTCTGAGATCAAGACCAGCCTGGTCTCCATAGTGAGTTCCAGGACAGCCAGGGCTACACAAAGAAACCCTGTCTCGGAAAGAAAAAAAAGATGTCCTACTGGACTTGCCTACAGCCTGGTCTTTTAGAGACATCTTCTTTCTTTTCTTCTTCCCTCCCTCCCTCCCTCCCTCCCTCCCTCCCTCCCTCGTTTTTTGAGATAGGATTATTTTGTGTAGACCTGGGCTGTCCTGGAACTTGCTGGCTTTGAACTCAGAGATCCTTCTGCTTCTGCCTCCCAAGTGCTGGGATTAAAGTGCTGCTCAACTGGAGGCATTTTCTTAATTGAGGTTCCTGTCTCTCAGATGACTTCAGCTTGTGTCAAGTTGACATAAAACTAGCCAATATATGGATGCAGACATGTAGAAGCCCAGGAATGTTCTGTAGACAGAGAGCAGCAGTGTGCATTGGTTCTGAGGCAGGAAGAAGTGTGAGGTGTTTAAGGTACTGAAAGACGACCAAGGGTGCCAGGCATTGAGTGATGGAAACGGAGTCTGAGATGGCTCTAGAGACAGACCACAGGCCCCGAAGCTCCATTGCTAGAGTTTCTCACTGAAGCCCCTGGCCTTGCCTCAGCCACTGTGGACACCACTCCCAGCACCTATGCATTCATCCATCTGACATTTCTCTTCCACTAGGCAGATGGCTCTCTCCTACTTCACAGCTACTACCACTGCGGTGGCCACTGCAGTGGGCATGAATATGTGGACAAAGGTATGTATGGCTGGGGCTTGTGAGCACAGTGGCCACCAGGGGGCAGCAGAGGCCTAGCGAAAACAGCTTTCTTGGCTCGGTACAGGAGTTTGAGGATCCCAGAGTGGATGTCTGGACAAGTCAGTTGCAGTGTTTACTTGCCTCTCTTCCTGTGTAATCCAAAGCCATTTCTACCCCCACCTTTGCATGAGCTTGAGTAACTTCCATTATTCCCTGCCTCCAACAGAGAGCTCCACCCTTGGTGGCCCGATGGGTGCCCTTTGCCGCTGTGGCTGCAGCTAACTGTGTCAATATCCCAATGATGCGACAGCAGTGAGTACAGGGAGCTTTGTTCTCCTTCTCCATCACGGGGTTAGCAGGGAAGGGAAGGAAGCAAGGCAGTGAGCCACTAGCTTCCTGGAATTGAGGTAGGAGGAGAAGACCAATGGACCCAGGCTCTAAAGGTTCTCAAGGGCGGCCATCTATAGTGGCCCAAAGAATGATGGGTGATTTAAATATAGTGTGTCGCATGTTATGTGAGGTGGATTGAGCGTGGACATGTGGACCAGATGGTTTTTATTGGTAGTGCTGGGGATTGGACCCAGTGTCTCATCCATGCAAGGCAAGCGCTCTGTCCCTAAAGCTACCTACATCCCTAGCTTAGATCCTGTCAAAGCTGTGAACGCTGCCTACTTCCCGAACCCTTAGACTGACTTAATGGAGGAAAGTGGCAATAGAACAATATCCAGGTGCTCAGAGAAGCCAGGGGAGGAGGTAGACGTGACCAGGAGCCCAGCTATGCTCTCCTCAAAAAAACTGATTCTATTTTATAGTTTCCTTTGTCTTCTTTCAGAGGTTTTTTTCTTTTGTGAGAGGGACTCACTTTGTATCCTTGGCTGACTTGGGGGCTCACTATTTAGCTCAGGCTGGCCTTGAATTCACAGAGATCCATCCGCCTCTGCCTCCCCAGTGCTGGGGTTAAAGGCCTTTGCTACCATGCCTGGCTAGAGATTTTAACTATGTGCATGTATGTGTAATGAGTGCAGTGGCCACAGACTGGACTCCATGCATCAAAATCCCCTGGGTCATAGGCAGTTATGAGCTGCCTGGAGTGGGTGTTGGGAACTGAACTTGGGTCCTCTGCAAAAACAATAAGTCCTCTTAACCTCTGGGCCATCTCTCCAGTGCTATTTTTGTTTTTTGAGACAAGGTCTCACTATGTACTCCTGGTTGGCCTGGAACTCACCGTAGGCCAGGCTGACCTTGAGCTTGCCTTGATCTTCTGCCTCTGCCTCTGCTGGGGTTGCAGTCATGTGCTACAGGGATGGCTTCTTCTTCTTTTTTTCCTCTTTGCCATGCTGGGTGTTGAGCCCAGAGGCTCGAGCACTGGCTGCTTCCCCGGCCCAGTTTCTGTTCCTTTGCTTTTTATTTTTGTATTTTTCTAGAACATAAGTGACCTGGGGACTGTTTCTCTTTGACGCCATTGCCATCACATCTGTATCTAGGGCCACATTTTGTTGGCAAATGGAGGTTTACCACAGCAGCCCTTGGAGAAAGAGCTTGTAAAATCTTGCACACACATCCTTCCACTCTGCTTGCCTTTCTCCACCTAGCTGGGAGCAGCAGATGCATGAGTGTGGCTACCCATCCTGGTCTCCAACCAGGGAGCTGAGATTGTCTGAGAACAGAATAGGTACTATTTGGGCAGTGGATACTAAGTCAGGTACTGGACTCAGAACTTGGTCAGGAGCGCCTACGGTTCTCATTAGGTTCCATGAAGTGGTGCCAGGATTGCCCTCATTCTCCACGTGAAGAACACAGAGGCTTTGGAAGGGTGAAAGGCGGCCCTCAAGGTCACATATGTGACCTGCAGCTTCAGGGGTCCGTCGCGGCAGTGGACCTGGGGCTGGCTTTCTTGGCTGCTCCTGAGGATCGCTTGTCAGATACCATTCACTGGTCTGAAGAAGGGAGGGGCTTCCTAGAGCATTGGTCCCTTGGCACTGGTGACCTGATGTGTCACATGCCAGGCAGAGTCCCAGCACCTACTTCCTAAAGCCCAGAAACTTCTGTTTGTCTAGGGAACTCATCCAGGGCATCTGTGTGAAGGACAGGGACCAAAATGAGCTTGGCCATTCTCAGGTGAGCAGAGGAGAGACTTCTCTCTCAAACCCTGTCCCCTCCTAGGTGATCGCACATGTGACCTGGGTGCCATTATGGGTTTGAGGAGACTTTTCCCGTCCTCATTTTCTCTTAAATCCCCCCTCATTTCTTTGTTCAGAACAGGCTTCCAGCACCATTTAGGTGGGAGGGTTGGGGCCATCCCATCTCCTTTACCTGCTCAGAGTTGGTCACAAACCTGACTTCCCTCTTAGTATAGCCCATGCCCACCGACTGAGTGCTTCCTGACATCTCTTCTCTGTCCTCAGAGAGCTGCAGCTGTGGGCATCACCCAAGTGGTTATTTCTCGGATTACTATGGCTGCCCCTGGCATGAGTAAGATGGGAAACACCTCCTATTTTGGGGGCACCCTTGAATATCTGGCAGAGGCCTTGGTTACCTCAGCTTTCAAGTGGGAGGTGGGATGCCTTCTCAAACTGTTTTCTTTGAAAGCTGAAAGCACAGGGAAACACAGGTGTTCTTAGAATATCAGTTCCTCCAATTTGGGGGAGCAGGTTAACTTTATTTAGCTGATATTCACTAAGCAACAGTGGGGGGTCCCTGGGAGACAGTGGTAGATGCAGAGCCCCCCAGTACCCCCTGGTTTCCAGCAGGGGCATATTGCAGAGTAGGATACACAATTTGTTTGCACAAGCCTGCAAAGCATTTTTCAATTTGAGAAGGATGCTTCGGGTCCAGGACCGAAGTGTGTCTGCCTTCTGTTACCGTGAACACATTTTCGGGCTGCATCTTTCTCTGGGACTTGGGGGAGAGTCTGGGTAGCAGTGCCTACGCAGGCTCTGTTTTCTCCCAGTGGCGCTGAGGTCTGTGGTCTGACGCGGCAGTGGGGCTTGGGGAGAGCCTGCCGTTCCTCCTCCCAGCTGCTCTCTCTTCTAGTCTTACTGCCTGTCGTCATGGAGCGGCTGGAGCCCCTGCGGCTGATGAAGGTAGGTAGGTCCCCTGCCTCGTAGAGCTAGCCCAGTCTCCGCCAGCCCCCGTTTCAGATATGAGAGCAGGCCTCCTGACCCTGTCTGCGAAGAGCCGGGAGAAGCCCTTCTCCCCATAGGGCAGCAAGTCCTAGACTTCATACTAGCTGGTGGGGGCGTAGGTGCTGGGTTTGCTGTAGGTGTCTGAGTCCCATGGGGGTCTCTCTCTGTTTTTCTCTTGTTTTATGCAGAAAGTCAGAGTGCTGCATGCTCCGCTGCAGGTCTTGCTGTGTGGCTGCTTGTGAGTATGCGGTGTTGGTGGTCTGGGGTCTTTGCTGGCTGGAGCACCTGGGCCCTGTCTTCAGAAGTGGCCAGGCAGAGCGCAGTGGCTCATGTTATGTCCGGCGCCCAGACGGCCAGGCTTCCCTTTCCCGCAGGTCGAGAGCAGTTTTCGAGAAGACCTAAGAATGAGGAGGCAGAGGTTGTTTGGGGCTGTCGCACATCCCAGACTCACGTACAGGAAAAATGGCACTTCACGCCAGTGTCCTTAGGGACTTGGCCGTTGACTGATACCATTAATTGTGCCCTCCTGGTCATAGTCCTCTTCCCTGTGTGGCACAGGTGACTGTGACCTTGGAGTCTCCAGTTTATCATTCTTAGGTTCAGTGTTTTTTAATTCCCACATCGAATATGGGTGTGAAGTAGAGGCTGGCGTGAGGGAGGGGTACTGACTTTATCACCAAGTCCAGTGAGTTTTCT
The DNA here is from genome assembly GCA_004026605.1 of Ondatra zibethicus. NCBI lineage: Eukaryota > Metazoa > Chordata > Mammalia > Rodentia > Cricetidae > Ondatra > Ondatra zibethicus. Next base: position 32,955 of record PVIU01000654.1, on the reverse strand, counting down.
GGATGATAGCTCAGTGGTAGAGTGCTTGCCTAGTGTATACAAGACCGGGACCAGGGCGATGGCACACAGGTATGTCACCCCAGTAGAGGTAGGAGCAGGAGGATCAGTTCAAGAGCAGTCTCAGCCAGCTCCTGCCCCTGGGCTCCATGACCCTCTGTTAAAACAAAACAGGGCCTAGAGAAAGGCTAGAGTTCCTTAGGCAGGTTAGAGGTGTGAGCTCGGGTAGGGTGTGGCCAGGCCTCAGGGTCAAGTCTAACACTCTTCTCCTTTCTCACAGCCTCCTCTTCATGGTGCCAGTGGCTTGTGGGCTCTTCCCTCAGGAATGGTATCAGCCATTTGTTGCCTGCTTTGTTTTATCAAATGCTCTGCTCTGCCCCCCACTGACCTGCTGAGAGAGGGACACATGGGACAATAGATGTTTCTAAGGACAGGTGCCCATCTACCTCAACTCTGGCCTTTTTATGCTGGGTGAATGGCACACTAGTCAGGTCTCTAAGGGGTTGGGGGAGAAGCCAGGAGTAAGAGTTACTTCCACCCAGCACATTGGAGAGATGGTGGGGGCAACAGGAGACTTATCCTGCTTGGTGAGTGTAAGAAGGTCATTTCAGGCTGGCTCTGGACTCTGAGGCTGAACAAGACGGTTCTTCTGCTCCTGGCTCGTGTTCCCTCTGTGCACAGACTTGTATTTCTCAGGTTCCTCTGTGTTTCCCGGAAGGGAGGGTGGGAGAAGAGATGGCGGGAAAGGGACATCAGCCTGGGGTCAGCTGGAGGCTGGTTCCAGGAAACAGGTGTAGCTGCCGCATGCCATGAGATAGTAGAACCTCCATATGGGTTCTCTGGCCACCTGCCAGTCACCTCCAGAGTCCTGAGCACTGTGATTACAAGCTTGTGGAAAAGACAGACTGAGAGCTTTGGTCCAGGTTGATTTAGAGTTGAAATGTAACATTTATTCTGACTCACAAAGGCCAGTAACAATTTTGGCTGGAAAAATCAGGAACTAGATGAGCTTGTAATCCCTACACTGTGGGTAGGGCATGGGGCTAAAGCAGGAGGATCAAGAGTTCAAGACCAGCCTGAGATATATAGACCCTAGCAAGCAAAAGCAATTTAATTTTTTCTTTATAACAACCCTTGTCTCGAAACCTTAAGAAAAGGTCTGGGGCTGGGTGGTGGTGGCGCACGCCTTTAATCCCAGCACTCGGGAGGCAGAGGCAGGCGGATCTCTGTGAGTTCGAGACCAGCCTGGTCTACAGAGCTAGTTCCAGGACAGGCTCCAAAGCCACAGAGAAACCCTGTCTCAAAAAAACAAAAAACAAAACAAAAAAAAAATAGTGGTATGTGCCTGTAACCCCAGTGTTAGGGAGGCATAGACAGGCAGATCCCTGAAGCTCATTGACAGCCAGCCTAGCTGAAAATTGGTTAGTTCCAGATTCAGTAGGAGATCCTGTCTCCAAACAGTAAAACTGAGAACAGTTAATCTCTGGCTCCTGTACACATGTGCACACACATACATGTATATACTTGCATGCACACACAAAGGGGGGCATATTCTGACAAACCAGAAGGGCTCTGCACTAGGGTCGCTCTGTTGCTGTGACAGACACCATGACTAAGAACGGCTCTGGGGAAGGAGGATTTGTCTCCTTATTTCTCATTCACGTGTGTTTCGGTATCTGCTGGTGTTAGCAGGGCCCAGAATGATGTGCACCCTAAGTAGTCCTCTCTTTCAGGGAGACAGGTTCCCTAGGGGAGGCTTGTACATCTGTGTCAAGGTAGGCAGGGAACTGGGGCAAGAGCTCAAACAGGAGTTTGAAGCAGAAACCACGGTGGCACGGTGGTTGCTGGCTTGTTCACACAGTCTCATGCTTAGCTTTCTCATAGCGCCCTGGGAATGGCGCCGCCCACAGTGGCCAAGGTGCTCCCATATCAGTTAACAATCAAGGCAGCTCCTCACAGACATGCCCACAGATCAGCTTGATAAAGACAGTCACTCAGCTGAGACCCTCTTTTCAGTGAGTTTAGGCTGTGCCAAGTTAATAGTTAACGCTCACTAGGATGGGCTTTCTAGAGGTGACATGTGGGCCGGGCTTTTTCTCAGGCTGAACTGCGGATTCTTGGATAATAGCATCCTCATAACCCCGTTTTGGTTTTCTTTTCAGTGAATTACCAGTTTCCTATCTAGAACCAGAGCTGCAGGATACCATCAAGGCCAAGCATGGAGAACAAGTCCTCTTTGCCTACTTTAATAAGGGTCTCTAAGTGCTCTGTGCCTGCAGCGACCAATCCATACCCTGTATGGACCAGCTTTTTGCTGGCAGCTGTTCACACCTGTGTCCACATTCCTCTTTGAAAGCCAGGCTGGACTGGGAAACAGAGTAGGTGGGTGGGGAGATGACTCCTGTTTCCATATAAACACCCATTTTTTTGGACTCCCAAGGATGAAAATTCAAAAGGGGAATCAAGGTGGTTGGGGATGTAGCTCAATTGGTAGTGTTTGCCTAGACTCCACAAAGCCCTGGATTTGATCCTTATCGCCATGTGTTTCAGGCATGGTTGTACATGCTTGCAATCCTCTTGGGAGGTGGAGGCAGGAGGATTAGAAGTTCAAAGTCAACCTTAGATACACGGAGAGTTTGAGGCTGGCCTGAGTTAGAGGTAATGTCTCAAAAAAAAAAAAATAGGGGAGGGAACAAGGACAAAAGTATTCCGTCTGTTTTGTCCTTGGTCCCTGTCCTTTGGGACCAGAAGCTGAGGCCATCTCAGCAGAAGCTGCTGGTGTCTGGGAGACAGAGTTTGGAGTAATTAGGAGACTTGTGGTTCTTGTCCATTCAGGACCACAGAAGCATTGAGTCTCTCTCCTCCTTCCTCCCACTTCCTCCTTCTCAAGCAAGGGAAATGTTTACCTGTGTGATTCTTAAAAAGGCTTCTTATCATTTAATTTTTATAAAATAAAATTGTATGGATGTTTTGCCTTCATGTGTGTCTCTCTGCATGCAGCATCCACAGAGGTCCAAAGAGGATGTCAGATCCTCTGGGACTGGAACTACCACTGTGAGCCATCACATGGGTGCTAGAAATCAAACCCAGATCCTCTGGAAGAGCATCGCTGAAGCTCCTACTCAGGAACAGAAGAGGGTCAGTCTGTCCCCTGGGGATTCCTCTTTACCCTGCCCCATTGTTCCCTGACTGGGATGCCTCCATGCTCTGAGAGCTGCTAGACTTGAGTTTTTCAGGCGCTGAGAGCTAACTAAAACAGGACAGAAAACTGGACAAATAGTTCCTGTCCTCAGCCCATTAGGTCAAAAACCAGAGACTGGTGTGTACTGATAGGAAAGGGAAGCTGTGCTTGGACACCGGAGCACAATTCAGCCAGGACCAAAGAGCCTTAAGACTGTACAGCCAAACAGCCATTTCACCGAAGTTATGTGGACATCAAGTTCTAGCCCTCTGATGATGACTTTATTCTGTCTAAAATCATGTCTGGATCTACTTCTGGGACCCTTATTCTGGGAGAAGTCTCTTCTCTCATTGCCTTGCCTGTTTTACAAGTCCCATCACTGAGTGACGGCACCTGCCCTACCACGCGTTTTAATGGAACGATTTTCTGGTGGCCTCCCTTCCTGAACCCATTAGGTTAAATCAAAGAAAGACTGCTGAGTACCTGACAGGACAGGTAGCTGTACTCAGACACCTCTGAGAGGAAGTCAGCCAGGACCAGAGGGCCTAAAGAGAACACACAGCAAAGGGCCACTTAGGTTCCTATCTTGTTCCTTGAGCCCCCTGGGGACTGTAGCTTCCTTGGGGTCGGTGTGTATATGGGGTCAGTTTTGCTGTTTCTGTTTAAACGCTGTCATTATGAATTGAATAAATGATTTGAAAGAACGTGAAGCATTGTTCTGCAAACCAAGCTACTATCTCCTGACTTTGGCTGGGCACATCAGAGGATCTCACAGCTGTAAGGGACCCTGTCTAATGGCTGGAGACTATGGTCCCTCTCCCTAATAAGGGAGAAGAATCCATCTGCCCGCCTGTGTTGATGTCCCACTGGTCTCCCAGAATGGGGTTTGTGCTGCCTCAGAGGATTGGTGAGCCATGATACAGCCAAAGTCACCTGTGCTCGCTCTCGCTATTTCTCTCTCTCTCTCTGGATTTGGGAACTGAAAATGGTTTTACATCTCTTAAAAGGTTATAAAAAGAAAAACTAGAATATGCAAAAGGGACTTTGTATATGTGTCATGTAAAGTTTTAACATAAGTCTCCGCATCCTGCTGTGGCTGTTAGGAACATATAGTAGACCTGGCTGGGAAAACCTTTAATTCCAGCACTTGGAGAGCAGAGGCAGGTGGCTCTTCGTGAGTCTGAGCCCATCCTGCTCTACGTAGCACATTCCAGGCCAGCCAATGCAACAGAGAGGCCCTGCCTCAAAAGAGAAAAAAATGTATACCAGGGTCACTTGAAGATGCTGAGCAAACACAAGCGCAAAGACTCGCCCCAGCTTCTAGTTCTGCAGGTGGAGCCTGAGAATGTGCAGGTGTGCTCATTTCCTGGCAATGCTGGTTGCACTAGAAGATAGCACATCCTTGATGTGAAGATTGCAGCTGCAATTTAGCTTCACACCCATTTTAAAATGTAAAATGGAACACACATACCATGAAACTTATGTTTTCTTTTGAAGGGAGCCCAGGCTATCCTGGACTCTTACTTGTCAGCTCAGACTTGTGAATGCTGAGGTTACAGCTATGCACCTCCACACCTGGCCAAATCGATCCTTTTAAATTATATGGTTTAAAGCTGGGAAGTGGTGGCACACACCTTTAATCCCAGCACTCGGGGACGCAGAGGCAGGCGGATCTCTGTGGGTTTGAGGCCAGCCTGGTCTACACAAAGAAATCCTGTTGTGAAAAACAAAAAAAAATTGTATGATTTAGTAATTTCCAGTCACCAAGTTGTAGCGTTGTTGCCACTAATTCTGAATACTTTCATTATTCCTCCTCTCTCCCCCAAACTCCAAGTTCATTAGCAGTTCCTCAGTCTCTCAGCCCCGTCCCCTTTGGATCAGATCACACTGTGGACCTTCTGTTTGGGGCTTCCCTGCTTAGCATGTTTACAGGGTTCCTTCCATTTATAATGGGAAGTTTGATGTTGGCTGGTACATGAGCGGGAAAGTCTGTTTTCCAGCCAGCTTTTTCCCCCCTTTTTTATGGTTTATTTAACTTTTTTATTTTATGTGCATTGGTGTGAGGGTCAGATCCCCTGGAGCTGGATCTTCAGACAGTTGTGAGCTGCCATGTGGGTGCTGGGAATTGAACTCAGGTCCTCTGGAAGAACAGTCAGTGCTCTTAACCTCAGAGCCATCTCTCCAGCCCTTTTTTTTTCTTTTTTTTAAAGATATATTTATTATGTATAGTGTTCTATCTGTCCATAGGCCAGAAGAAGTTACCAGATCTCATAATAGATGGTGTTAGCTAGCCATCATATAGTTGCTGGGAATTGAACTCAGGACCTCTGGAAAAGCCGGTGCTCTTAACCTCTGAGCCATCTCTCTAGTCCCCCCAGCAGCTTTTTAAAAATGGAAGACTTGGCTGCAGCTTTTCTATTCCACAGACAAACTGGAAAAGAAACATCAGAACTTGAGAAAATGTTCTCACTGTGTTCTCTGTAAAGATCGGCTTTCCAGATCTTCAAGCCTCTTGGCATGCCTATTTCCATAGTGTTTGCTCCTGAGACAGAGAAACGAAGCCCTGGCTGTCCGAGAACTCACTTTGTAGAGCAGGCTGGCCTTGAACTCACAGAATCCACCTGCCTCTGCCACTCGAGTGCTGGAATTAAAGGGGTGCGCCACCACCATTCGGCTAAAGTCTAGTCTTTGTTTTTTCTTCCCTCTTTCCCGTATATATCTTCCCTTTCTCTTTTCCTTGTGGCTCACACTGTGGACTGAACTCAAGGCCTTGCCCATGCAAGCCATTTACCACAGAGCGGGACATCCCCCACCCAGTTGGGTGACTATTGTCAAAGGTGAAGTCATGTTTGGGTTTGTGTAAACCGGTAATGTGGATGGGATTTGGGAAGCTGAACTGGATACTCTGCAGGGCATAGGGAAGCCATTTTCATTCAGCTGGAAGATAGCAAGGCTGAAGCGATGAGTGGTAGGTATCAGAGCTGTTTCCTAGTAGAGTCATTAGAGCTTTGTCCTTAAAACTCGGGATGGCAGAGCACTGTCTCTAATAGAATTACTGTCGAATAGGGAATTCGAATGGATCTGAGCTGCTGCTTGTTTAGTGAGATTGGAAAAGGCATCCTGATAATAGGGCTGCCTGTACTTTAATACAAAAGGCCCCAGAAAATTTCAGGCTGCAATTGTTTTATCCTTTAGAAGCACCCTTTAGAATCATTATACCACCTCTTTTTTTCCTTTTCCTTATCCCACCCCTTAACTGTGGGAAGCTAACACTTCCGCCACACTCAAAATGGTACACGGCAAGCCTTTTCAATGCATCTGGATGGTCTCGTCCCCAGCTCTCGGTACTTCCGCCACTCTCTGCGGGGCGGGGCGCACTGCACTTTAATGCAGCTCGCAGCACTCAAGATGGCCCGGCTTCCTCCCACTTTTCATTGGCTAAATCACCCAGCACGAGGGGGGCTGGGACTAGAACTAGACGCACAGCTCTCTGGGCCAATGGATGAAAGATAGGAGCCAATGAGGCGCGGGAGCTGGAGACCCTCCTCCGCATCTGGGAGGGCATTTGGCCTGGGGCGGGGTGGAGCCGAGCCGGAAGCGGGAGGGGAGAGCGAAACAGGAAAAGAAGGGAAGAAGGAAGCAGAGGGAAGAAGAGAGGGAGGAGGAGGGGTGGCGGCGCCGTGGCGGAGGAGCAGGAGCAGGAGGGGGATGGAGAGGAGAAGGCTCCTGGGTGGCATGGCGCTCCTGCTCCTCCAGGCGCTGCCCAGCCCCCTGTCAGTCAGGGCTGAGCCCCCGCAGGTAAGGGGAGGGCGTCTGGGCCAGCCCGGGGGTCCGGGGTGGTCGAGGCCTGGCTGGAGGGGGTCTCAAGGAGGGTTGTTTGCATTGAGTTGAGTGTTGTCGATAGGAACGCCCATGCCTTGCGTGGACAGGGCGAAGGGGGCTTTGGTGTTTAGCTGAGGGACACCTGTGACGATTTGGATGTCAGAAAGATGGCAGAGGCAATGGTGCCAGACGACTTGAGGGTCTTTAGAGAGGGCAGGTTTGGTAGGTGCGCTGGAGGGACTGTGCTGGATATCGATGCACACTGGCGCATATGGGGCTCATTTCTAGCTCCGCAGTGGAGTCAGGAGCTAGAGACTGTGCACACCAGTGTGTGTAGGGATCACAGGTTACAGAACTGGCCCCAGAGGGAGAAGGGCCCGGCAGGATATTTATTTCAGGCTGGACAAAGGAAAGTTCTGAGCATCTTGGCTCTATTTTTAGTGCTATAAGGCATGGCACATTGGTGGCCTGTTGTTGGAGGCAGGGTTCTTGGAAGGTAGGAGGGATGCAGTAGAGTGGAACCCCTCAGGAGGAGGGGCATGTCTGAGCTGTGAGAACCATGCCTGCCGTTAGGCTGACTGCCCTGGCTGGCTAGGACAGGTCACTGGTGCTGATCCGAGCCAGCTCAAGGCCTTTGAGCAGAGGGTGGTTCTAATGCCAGCATCTGCAGCAAATGGAGCACCCTAGCTTTTCTTGCTGGGTGGCTTGCTCTTTGTCCAGGCAGGGAAGCTTGCTTGCGCTGATTCTAGCTCGGGCTGGTGTTTCGAAACCCTAATTGAAGCCTTACTCTTGGTGCCAAATTGGGTGGGGTGCAGTAGGGGTATCAACCCCTCCTCTGTTAAATTTGGCAAAGGTTCTGTCATTTTATTCTCTTCCCTTCATTGTCTTTTTTATTTTATTTTTTTCCAGAAAAGCATTCACACACACTGACAGCGGGGACAGCCTGTTCTTAACACTTAGCTTCATGTTTTGATGAAGAGCAGAAATTGCTAGCAAAATACTCTACCTTTCCCTTAGAGCTTAAGGACGGCCTTTCACATACGGATCTTGTTTTGCTCCTGAGTGTCCTCTCCCTAAAACAAAAAACAAAACCCACAGATGATTGTGTTTTGTTTTGTTTGAGATGGGACCTTGCTATGTAGGTCAGGCTGGCCCTGAACTCGAGATCCTTTTCCTTCAGCCACCCAAGTTCTGGGATTTGATAGGTTTTTAAGAGAGTTGAAATTCACACAACAAAATGAAGAGTTTAAAAGCCAAGCGCCCAGTAGCATTCAGTACTTTCCCGGTGTTGTGTGGCTACCGCCTCTGTCTGGCTCCGAACCAGCTGGATCAGCCCAGAGGAAAGCCCGCTCACCAGTCACTCCTATCTCCATCCCATCCTTCGGCCCCAGCCCTTGACCACCAGTGGTCTGCATCCTGCCCCTGTGAATTTACCTGTTCTGGATATTCTATGTAGTGGAATATGCTCCAGAATGTGGAGTCTTTGGTGTTTGATTTCTCTCACATACTGGTTTTGAGGTTCATCCACATTGTGACAAAATAATATACCCCTTTATGTATGTCCTACAATTTATTTTTCGGCTTATCTGTTGTGGTATCTTAGTGTGGGGGGGTATATTTATCTGGGAAATAATATGTGAAAGAGAGCTCATTGTATGACCTTGAATGTATTCCTTTGTAGGGATCGAACCCTTTAGATTTTAGCCTTTGTTGAGGTTCTTTGTTTTCTTAATCAAAACTATCATCTGGCAGGACTGGTCAAGTCAAGTATAGGTATTGACAGAACAGAATCCGGAATGAACCCACTTTCCCATTTCTGTGGCTGTCACTGAGGACTGTTCCCTACAGCCATTCAATCACCTTTAGGGATGTGGGGACTTTGGAGATGGCCCCACTACTAGGAGGAAAGCGGTGGCTCCTGCCATGTCGTGGAGCCTGGGGGAGGTGAGATGTGGAGGAGGGTCTTCAGTGTGAGGCTCTGATGCAGCTCGTCATTCACAGGCTGCTTTCTTATATTTCTCCCGCTTCCAGTACTTACCATAGCTATTGTGTGGTTACATACAGTTCCTGTAGAGAGGGAAAGGTTTTGCTGTGAGCTGCCCACTCCTTCCTATGCTTTCCACACGTCACCCAACAGGGCTACACTCCCACCTCACCCCTTCTCCCCCGTGGCCTGCTGTCCAATCAATCATACCAGATATCTATGGTGAAATTGGTGTTTTGGTTTTTAACCTTTGGAATGGAAGTTACAATATAATTATTAACTCAGAATCCACCACAGCTTAGTCAATTTAGGGTTTTTGTTTGGGGTTTTGGTTTGTCACAGAGAACATCCTTTAGGTCTTTATTTCTAGGTGGCACCTTGAACTCTGTGTGGAATGTGGTACCTCACTATCTCCTCCCTGAAACGAATCTGTCAAATGACATCTTTTTCTATTTATTATTATTTTTTGATAGGGTTTAGCAGTCTAACACCCTAACCACTGGGCCACCTGGTAGGGCTCTGTTTTGGCCAGGGTGAGGGTGGGTGGGTATAGTTTAGACAGGGTCTTATTAGCTGTCACCCTGCTTGGAACTCAGTGTGTTGACCAGGCTGATCATCAACTTCCTGCGATCCTCCTGCCTCTGCCTGCAAGTGCTGGGGTTACAGGTGTGTATCACCATGCCCAGCTACACGCACATTGAATATCTGAACTATATGTATTAATAGGTGTCTTTTCCCATTACCGGCTCTTCATAACTGTCGTCTCTTGCCATGCACACCAGGCAAGTTCAACGCCTAGGGACTTCTATAGTTCGGAACTTCTGGCTAACTCTCTCACAGGGCGTCGTGACTCACACATGAGATTCCTTGAATCTGAAAAGAATAAAAAGCTGCAGTTGCAAACAGGAAGGCCTTGGCGTTTGTTTCCTCCAGTTAATTTATGCTTGAGATAAGGCAGAGCTGCTTTCCTCCTGAGGTTTAGATCTAACCAGAACACCGGACGGTGTTGTTTAAAATGAAGTTTTAGTAGCAATATCTATATCCATAAGGTGGTCCAGCCTGTGGTGTGGGTGCAACCTATAGATGCCATCCTTATAATTCCTCTGCCAACTTCAAAAGTTTGAATTCAGATGGGCCCCGTTCCTGCTTTTTCTCACTACGCCCCTCAATTTCAACGTCAGCTTTACTTCCCTCTCATGTCTTAGGTTGAGTTTAGAACCACTATTCCATTCCCAGGCTGCAGTCTTGGGATGCTCATGCTTCAGCCTCTGAGTGCTAGGTAGGATGTAGGAAGCACCACATGCCTGCTCCATCCTCCACAAACTCTCTCTTGTTGACGCAAGGTTTCATGTAGCCCAAGCCAGTCTTGAGCCTGCTGTGTAGTCTAGGATAACCTTGAACTTCTCTGGTCATACACATAGCTTTTTAGGGCAGTCAGCTGTCATTACTTCTTGTAGAACACTAGGATTGTGTGACCTACAGAATCTAGCTCCCTTTTCCTTGTTTTTGTAGACTGTTAGGTTATTCCAAAGTGAGCATTTTATTGAAAACCATTTCCTTTATTCTGTAAACCTTCTTGTTGGAATTCCATTTAGTGGACATTTTGGAACTCCAGCAGGTTCTGGGAACCATCAAATGTGGAACAGAATCTCTTACCTCAAGGATCAGGTAATCAGAAGCAGGGAGGAGGATAACACACACAGAAATTATAATCCAGAAGCATTGTTCTCGAGTGGGGATGCAAATGTAGGACAAGGGAGTGAGTACTGGGCTCTGCTGGGGCTGAACAGCCAGGGAAGGTTTCCTAGCGACATCTGCATTTGGACTGCTGTGGGTTCGCGGTGCAGGAGGAGACGGGATCAGAAATGGGCAGAGTGTGAGAGAAGGGAAACGGCGGTGACATCGGCTCATGTGGAAGCTTCAAGTGCAGGTGTGCAGTCAGGTGCAGCAGAGAGGGAGACCCCGGCAGCTTTGGTGAAGTGCTGAGGAGCTCTTGTCTAAGGCTGTGCTCTTTCTGTGATGTTGGAAGTGACCTCTGCCGGGGCGGTGCAGTTCAGTAGCTGCTCAGTGCCTCTCAGTGCTTGTAGTTTGGATAAGGTACCTGAGAAACTGGGTTTGTAACCATATTTAATTTTTATATCTTTTTGTTGTTGTTTTGTTTCATTTTTCTGAGATGGTTTCTCTTTGTAGCCCTGGCTATTCTGGAACTTGCTTTGTAGACCAGGCTGGCCTTGAACTCACAGAGATCCGCCTGCCTCTGCCTCCTGAGGGCTGGGGTTAAAGGTGTGCGCCACCACTGCCTGGCTTATCATTGTTATTATGATATTTTCACACCTTTAAAAACTTACATAGAATTCAAAGCCAGCCTGGTTTGCATAGTGAGTTCCAGGCCAGCCACGACAAGACCCTGTCTTAAAAATAACAACAAAACTGCATAATAAATTATCTATTTCCATATGGTTGTAGAATCATGTCACTATTACTTCTGCTCTGACATTTTAGAGTATCTTGTTGCCCTCACCCTCAGAAGGAAGCCCCTAACAATTAGCAGTCGCTCCCCGTCCCTCCTCCCTTTCCTCCAGCCCTCAGCAGCTGCTGATCTTCCTAGATTTGCCTGTTCTGTATGTTTCTTATAAAGCATGGACCTGGACTAGTATATTTTGTTGAACATGATGTCTTTATAGTTGCCCTGTGTTGTAGCCTGTGTGTATCAGTTCTTCGTTTCTTTTTATGTGTGGTGTTTGCATGTGGTATGCACATATGAGTATATGGGCCTATGTGCCCATGCGCACACATGTGGAGCCTGAGCAGGAGGTCACCCCCATCTTAATGCCTTGAGACAGTCTTAATGACCTGAAGCTTGCCTTGGCGGTGCTAACTGGACAACAAATTCTTGGATCTGCCTAACTACTCCTGCTAGTGCTGGGTTCAAGGCTCACACTTTGCCCAGTATTTTGTGTGGGTGCTGGAGATTTGAACTTAGGTCCTCACAGTTACAGGACAAGTGTTCCATCTCAGTGAGCCATCTCTTCAGACTCTCTTTGTTTCTTTCTCTGGCATGGATGCCCCATATTTTATATTTATCTATTTATCAATTGGTGGTCGTTTGGGCTGTTTCCACTTTGAAGCTATTAGAGATAATGCTGCAGGGAGCAGTGGTATAGACGTTTTTGCATAAACACAATGTTTTTATTTTCTCCCACATTTATTAAGTGTGAGCATATATCATTCGGGTGCCTGTGCATGGTGGGTCAGAGAACAACCTGCAGGACTTGTCTCACAGATGAGTCATCGGGGCGAAGCCAGGTTCTATGGTGGGTGTCGTTGCCTCCGGAGCCATTTTGGTGGTCCGTGGGTACAGGTCTCACTTTGTACCTAGGCTGCTTGCAGTTTGTGGCACCCCTCCTGCGTCCTTCTCCCCAGTGCTGGGGTTACAAGTGTACGCTACGCTGGCTTCTGTTTTCAGTTCTGTGTAGATATCTAACTGCTGGGTCAACTGGTAACTCTGGATAACTTTCCAGGGAACTGCCAGACTGCTTTCCAAAGTGGTATGGTATTTGCTTTACACTGAATAGCTCCATGTAGCTGTTGACTCCGTCGTGGGCAGTGTGATCTAGCAGCTTCCTGCATGTGGGTTTGGCACAGCCGCACACCATGGGAAGGTCATGGGGTCATGGGCTCTGTGGTCAGGCCATCTGAGTTCCAAATATGACAATACTGAGCGAGTTAATTAATTCTTGTGCCTCAGTTTCCTCCTCTTCAAAATGACACTAACATTAGCATGTGTCTCACAGACTTATGAGGGGAAAATCCAATGTATAGAAAGATTCTTAGAATGCACTTAGTGGTTACACATAACTCATCGCTATTGTTCTTATTGTTGGTCTGCAGGGTGCACTGTAGTTGGCACGCTAGTGGCACCTGTCTTGAGGGATACAGGTCTGGAGTTTAACTTGACTTGCTCAAGTCTCTCTCGTGGATCTGGAGTTAGTCTTTCCTGTCGGTTGTCTGTGTAGACCATTGTTTGTGGTATGTCTACAGCTTTAAAATCACGATTCTCCGCTAAGGGTCATTTTGCACAGAGGACGTTTGCCAGTGTCTGGAGATGTGTTGGGAGAGTGGCTGGCGTCCCATATGTGAAACCCAGGCGTACGCTAGCCATCTCATGCTGCTCAAGACAGCGCCCCGCAGCCAGGAGACGTCTGGCCTGAGGTGGAAGCCCTCTAGGCTCAGCGCCTGCTGTCCACAGTTTAGGTTAGGCCTCCTACCAAGAGGAGCAATGTGACGGCACTGGCTTCAGGTTTCGCTGACTTACTGAGTCGTCCCCTCTTTGTGTGTGCGCACACTCGCTCTCACAGGCCACTCGTAGAAGTCACCTGCCAGGTGGGTCCTTCTTCCCACTAAGCCTTCTTTCTGCCCTGGTGGCAGGTTTTAGGTGGGCAGTTTAGAGCACTGACGTGGTGTCTGTGAAGTCAGTGACACCCTCCACCAGTCAGCCAACATCAAACGTCTGGATGAAACAGTCTGTGGTCTCGGGTTCAGTGAGCAGATGATGACCCCCCACCCCCACCTCCCACTCACCCCGTCTTGAACTTTCTTCCCTCTTGCTTTGATCTGCCCTTGTGGTTTCGGTTTAAGAACAGAATTTGGTTTTGCCACAGTGAAAGCCCGGTGGCCAGTTACTTCCTTTTCTCATTGTCCTCTGCGGTCCCATAACCAAGTCTGACTGAGTCATGGCTTTAGAACTTTTTCCTTTCTCCACTCCAAGGTTTGGCTCGTCTTTGGCCATAGGACCTCTGGTTTGTTCTTACACACACTATATATAGTCTGTGGAAATCGTTGAGTGATCTCTGCTTTTGCCACAAGGGAGGCCAGATGTCCTGGGTTTCGGCTGAGTCCAGAGGAGGACCTGCATTCCAGCCTGGGGTGCAGCTAGTCTGTGTTTGGAACCTGCAGGCAAGACTTTATGGGCATCCTGGGCACCTTGAATGGCTTTGGGTTTACAATCCCAACTGCTTTTTGAGTGTCTAAGCCAGCCATGCCCCTGAGAGAATGTCTCCATTGCTTGCCTTAGTTCTTAGGGCTAATTTGAAGGGTCATGCGTGACCAGGACTAATTTGCGTGACCATCAGTGGTCTGGTTCACTTTCCATCTTGTATGCTGTTGGGGACCCCCAGTCCCATGTTTGAAGCACAGCCAGTGGTCGCTGAGGACCTGTGGCATCCCTGCAGAAGGGCTTTCCAGTTCCACTAGGCGGAGCTGAGTCTGGCCTGAAGTGTACATGAGGAAACCACAAACAAACACAGTTAAATCCAGAGCACTGCAACTTGGGAGGTCAGCAAGGGGAAGAGAATCCCATCCAGTTGAATCCTGTGGCCTGTTGAGCCAGTTTTGGGAACTCTTAATGTAGGGATTAAAATAGGTCACCTTCTCAGACTTCCAATAACCGGCCCTGCAGGGAATGGGGCTTGGGGACTCTGGTTTCCCAGTGACATTCTCAACTCAGTTAGTTGTGTTTACTTTTGGCTTTCTTCTTATCCACACTATACTTTCTTTCTTCTTCCTTTTTTTCCTTTCCTTTTCTGTTTTTCTTTTCTTTTTCTTTTCTTTTTTTTTTTTTTTGAGACAGGGTCTCTATGTGTATCCCTGTCTGACCTGGAACTCACTGTGTAACTGTAGGCCAGGTTGGCATCAGACTTAAGGGAGATCCTTCTGCCTCTGCCTCCTGAGTGCTGGGATGAACGTATACACCGCCACACCAGGAGAGCCGGGGGAGCTCTGTGCAGCACCTCCCCCATGCCACTGCTGGCATGGTGCCAAAGCTGTTTTCCTTCAAGATCTTAGGAATTTTATAGACTTGAACTTTCACAAGTTGTTTTGGAAAAGGTGAAAAGTGTAAGCTGGCACAAGAATTCTGCGGTTTGGAAGGGTGGGTCCCGGAATAGAGTTAGAAAAACATGTCTGGTTTGATTTTCAAATATCCAGCCAGAAGCGACGTGTGTCATAACTCTCGTTTATTCCACAGTCTGCCAACATGGAAGCCTTTGTCTGCAGAGAAAGTGATCACGCTTTACACATGGTCACATGCTAGTTTTGGGGTGCCATCATCCAATTTATCTTGTTCATTTAAAATTTTTGTTTGCTTTGAGACAGGGTCTCTACACAGCCCTGGCTGTCCTGGCACTCACTAACTATATAGGCCAGGCTGGCCTCGAACTCACAGAGATCTGCCTGCCTCTGCCTCCCGAGTGCTGAGTTTGAAGGTGTGCGCCACCTCGGCCCGACTTTCCTCTAAGATTCTACCTTGCAGTCTGACCAAACGCAGACCAAACAGAAGGCTAGACGCTTTTTGATCAGATCTACCCTTTTAGTTCTTGAGGTGCTTTTGGGAGTGCAGATACCAGGTGTCTCTGCGTCAGGGTGCAGGGCCACTGTGGTTCTTTGGGCCCGGAATATGGAGTTGACTAGGGTGATCAGTTCAGCCGGGCTTGCTCCGTTCTTGTTTGTGGAGTAATTTCTCTCTGAGTTTACAGATCCTCCTGCTGTACTTGCAGGGGATGGGGACAAAGAAGCTGGTACCATCCTGCTTGGCCTGAGGTCCGCTGTGGTTGCCCAGTGGCCTACTCTCCCTAGAGAGGATCTCACTGCTTTCTCCTGAGCTTTAGAGACCCTTTCTCTTGTACTGATGGTTTTAATTCTGCAGAACAGCCCGTGCTCATAACAATGGCAGATAATACAGAAATCCAAAAAGATATAAAGCAAAAAGTAGAAGAGTGTGCTTTGGTGTCTGTTTGGTACCTTTCCTGCCTCCAAAACATATTTATCAGTGTATATGGGAAGAAGGATAGGAAGGGTCAGAGAAGGCCTTGCTGGGGGAGGTGGGAGAGGTAGCAACTTAATTGTGGCAATTGGAGGCATCCTTTTATACCACCCACCTAACCTTTTTATCAAGGACCATATGTATAGTAATTTGCATAAATAGTGATTTTTATATGTTATATAATGAATAATTTATATAATGAAGTCGGGGGTATGTTGGAGATTCAAACTCTGCCTTCCTGCTTACCCAGCAAGTGGCCCACCAACATCTCTGATGTTTTAGGATGCCAGTATACTCTCGCTTTGTGTAACCACTCTGGAGAGCACCATGCTCCTCTCTATGTGTTTGTCCTGGACACAGAATTGAAAACAATAGGGTTGGCTATAGGGTGCCTTTCAAACGTAGAGGGTAATGCTTACCATGCTGCTCTCTATTTATATTCCCACCAGCAGGGTGCGCATGGGGTCGTTACCCCATGTGTGGAAGGTCCGCTTCTTCTCCCACAGTGTACCTTGGTGGCAAGCTTCTGACCGTAGGTGTTGACAGCTTTGGGCCATTTCAGTCTACTTCCTCAGAAGCTGATCTGTATCTTGTTTGCTTAGCTCCAGCCTCCTTCCTGTCCTCATCCTCTGTGTCCTCCATTCGCAGTTCCCAGGAAGAGGGAACAGGGTTCACTCAAGGGCAGCAAGCCTGTAGTTGAAGGCTAAGATATGCCTGCCTAGGTGCTAAGGAAGTGGACCGTGGTCCTTGAATGATGGTAGACAGGTGGTTTAGGGGAGTGGGGGTTGGTTCCGATGGCCACAAGTCAGTCTGCGTGTTCCTCCCCCTCAGTATGTCACCAAGGCCCTCTCTGACCCCCCTTTTTCCTTCTTTCCCCTATTCCTTCAGAGTTTCACTCTTGGCTCAGGCTGACCTTGAACTTCTGATAGTCCTGATGCCTCGAACTTCCAGGTCCTGGAATTATGGCATGAGCCATTGTGCCCAACTCCAAGCATTTTTTGTGTGCTCATGAAAGATGTGGGGACGCTTGGAAGCAGCACTGCTGAGAGGGAGCCTGACCCTCTGCCTCAAAGCTCTACCCCACAAGCCGTAGAACTTCGCGCTAGTTAACACGGTTTCCTCATCTATAAAATAGGGATAGTAAGCATTCTGCTTTTGGAATTGTAGTGGGAGTTAGTGCTTATAGGTAATGCTTGTGAAACGTAATGGTGCCTGCCATATAGTAACTGCTCAGTGGTAGCCTTCCTTGGGGAAGCCTTGAGACTTCTCTATATACCCAGGATTTGATGTCGGTGGAGTCTGGGTAGGGTGGGGGTTGTCTCTGCAACCACCATAGCTAGTAGAGTAACATCTGCCAGAGTCAGGAAGGTAGTTTCCTGAGACATGACCAGTAGCCAGTGTTAGTGCAAACTTGGGGAGTCTACCCCAGCTAATTTATTTTAGGCGTATTTAAGCTCAGCACAATTTGGTGAAAACTTCTTGGTGATGATTAACTAGATCCCATGTGCACAGTAAGACTTGACTACATTGAAACTCTTTGTAAAGTACATGTGTCGTCTCCCATAAAGATGGGTTCTATAGATTGACCACATGGGACACCTTCTGTAAAAATAGGTTCTGTAGATTGACAAATTCTTGGTAAGAGTCTGGGGGAGGATAGGTCCTGGTCACCAGGCTGTTTAGCCACTCCCAGACTTCTGGGCTGGTAACAGGTTGTGAGTTGAAGGGACAACCTTTTTTTTTTTTTTAAGATTTATTTATTTATTGTTTATATAATATTCTGCCTACATTCATGCTTGCAGGCCAGAAGAGGGCACCAGATCTCATTACAGATGGTTGCTGGGAATTGAACTCGGGACCTTTAGATGAGCAGGCAGTGCTCTTAACCACTGAGCCATCTCTCTAGCCCGAAGGGACAACCTTGTGTGTTTAATATTCCTGGTTCTCTTAGTGCTCATCTTTGGGCACAGGGCCCTCAGTGCCTCCCACAGTGGGGGAATTAGAAATCTGTTTTGGTTAACTCGGGGACTGTTTCGGTCCCCATGGCCTGTGCATATCAGAGGAGAAGCATTTTCCCAGCATGTGTTTTCTTGCTTTGTTTATTTATTCATTTTGGTTTTTCTAGGTAGGGTTTCTCTGCGGAACAGCTCTGATTGTCCTAGAATTCTGTAAAACTAGGCTATCCTCGAACTCCAGAGATCTGTCTGCCTGCCTCTGTCTCCCAAGTACTGGGATTAAAGGCTAGTGCAATCACTGCCCAGCGGGTTCTTATTTTTTTCTTTTCTCTCCCTCCCTTTTTCCCTCCCTCCCTCCCTTCATAGCTTTTTGAGACAGGGTCTCACTGTGTAGTCTTGGCTGGCCTGGAACTCGATTTGTAGACCAGACTGGCCTTGAACTCATATAGAGATCTTACCTGGTATCGTATTTCTTGGTCATTTGAGCAGATGCACAAGAGTGACAGCTGTGGCTTTGAGAGACTGGAGCAGACCTTGAAGGACCATCTCGCCTTCGGAGGCCCAGCCTAGGGGAAAGCGGTTTTCAGTTTATTTAGAACACTGGGCCGCTGTCACTGTTACCTGAATTTCAGAACCTTTTCCTCCTCACCTCAGAGAGAAATCTCAGAGCTTGGGACATAGCTGTTGGTAGAGAACTTGCCTAGCATGCACAAAGCCCTGGCTGGGCTCGATCCCAGGCACAGAGTGGTGGTGAGTGCCTGAAATCCCAGTACTCAGAGTGGGCATCAGGAGGATCAGAAGCTCAGTCATCCTTGGCTCCACAGCAAGTTCCAGGTCAGCCTGGGCTACAGGAGACCCTGTCTCAAGGAAGGGGGAGAGGAGTCTCCACATGACTTTCTATAGTTAGTTTCTCTTACTCAGCATGGAGTTGTCAACGGGTGTCCTTGCTGTATCATGTATCCATCCTTCTTGCCTTTTGATGACCCACTAATATTCTTCTGTATTGCTGTACTGTGTTTTATTTTTGTTACTTGTCTATTTTGTTTTTTCTTAGACAGGGTCTCTCTATTATGTAGCCCTGACTGTCCTGGAATTTTTATGTAGACCAGGCTGGCCTCAAACTCACAGAGATCTGCCTGCTTCTGTCTCAGAAAGAGTGATGGGATCAAAGGTATGTGCCACCACTCCAGGCTATTATTTAAATTTAAAATCACCTATATCTTTATTCTCTGGGAATTTCATACATGTGCACAAGGAAATATGGTCTCAACCTTTGTTCCCCCTCCCCGCTCCCTGACACGCCATGCTTTGTCTGGCATTCGTCAGCTGATGCTTTTGAGCTGTCTGAGCAATGCTGCAGTGACCATTGGTATATATGTCTTTAGGAAATTTTCAAAACTTGCATTGGATAATCTGAGCAGAGCAGCTGGATCATGTGTTGTAGAGGAACTATGTTTAACTTTGGAGAGCTGGACAGGCCGTTGGTGAGCAGCTGCATCTCTTCACACCCCCAGCAGCTGCGGATGAGGGTTCTAATGTCTCTCACTACTTGCAAGACTTGCTAACTTGTGGGTTATTTTGTTTTGTTTTGCTTTACCATGGCAGAGGAGGGTGTGACGGTTTCTCACTGAGGTTTTGATTTGCATCTTCCTAGTGACTAGTGGTGTTGACTTTTGCTGTTTGTTTTGGTTGATTGCGGTGGAGAAGTTGCCTCTGTACATTTTTATTTTTTCCAGGGCTGAGAATCAAACCTAGGACCTCATGTGCTAGGCGAGCACTCTGCCACAGCCCTTCGGGGGTCATTCGTGTAAGTCTTTTGAAGAAAAACATCCAGTCTTTTGTCCAGCTTTATCTGCTAGACTAGGCAGTGATCCCAGCTGCCTCTGCTGGCCATGGCAGACGTGGCTTTGCCACCTTCAGGCTTGGGCTCCAGGGCTCTCTAACTTCTCTGGGCCTCCTCACTCTTCCGCAGCACTAGGGACTGAGCCGAGCTCCTTGCACATGCTCCTTAGAGGCTGCGTCTCTGAAGCTGTCCCACTCTGTCAGCATCGCCCAGGACAGCGCCAGCACAGCCATTTCTGTGATTCAAGGTCCGCATGGCCAGAGAAGTTTGTCTCTTTTGGAGAGGGACAGACGTAAACTAACAATTATGCCTCTGCAGAGGCTGTAGTTGGGAAAGGTGCGACTCTTATCAAATATGTAAGTTGGACGTTTTTTTTTGAAAGGTACGAGTTTGTCACTCAGTGTAGCCATTGTATCCCATTGCATCCCAAGAGATGGACAATAGTTCATCAGTGTTGCAGGAGAGGATCTTGTATATGAGAATTTAAGAGCTAGGAGTAAAAATTGCATTACAGAATTGAGCCCGTGATGAGAATTATTAGTTCTCCCCAGTATCTGTTCTGAACTTCTCAGTTCTGTCTTTATCGGAACTGCCCTTCCCACTTCAGCTTCTCTGTCGTTTGTTTGCGCTTTTGATTTTTTTTTAAAGATTTATTTATTTATTACGTATACAGTGCAGGCCAGAAGAGGGCACCAAGTCTCATTACAGATGGCTGTGAGCCACCATGTGGTTGCTGGGAATTGAACTCAGGACCTTTGGAATAGCAGGCAAAGCTCTTAACCACTGAGCCATCTCTCCAGCCCTGGGTTTTTGATTTTTTAAGATAGAGTCTCACTATGTGGCCTAGACCTAAAGAGCTGAGCACCTTGATCCCTCAGGTAGTGCTTGGGATTGAAAGCGTGCATTGAGCACGCAGCAGCGGCTCAGTTTCCCCTAAGCAGGTCTAGTTGATCATAGTGACCCCCCAACCAGACACACCCCTTCCCTTGTCATTCCCTTTAACACAGATTCCTCTTTCCACCCTTTGCTTACTGTGTGATGTCAGACTTTCCCTGCCATTGCTGGTGTAGAAAGGATTTCTCGAGATTCCTGCTCGTCTGAGATTGCACCAGTGCTCAGTGAGATGTGGGAACATGAAGAGGCCACCACTGGCAGCTTTTCTCCTCTAGAAGCCTGGGTTGTACCTCCTGGTCCCTCGTGGTTAACTGTGCCTGTTGCCCTCATGGTACCGTATTGGACGTTTCCCAGTACACAGCCACACTGCTGAGAGACACATGGGATGGAAAGGCGCCAGAGGTAATAGTGCTGCTAGCGGGTGTCTTAGGGGCCCCATGCTTTTTTTTTTTTTAAGATTTATTTTATGTGTATAACTATTTGTCTGCACCTATGTTTGTATGCCAAGTGTGTGCCTTGTGTCCACAGAGGCCAAAAGAGGGGGTCAGATACCCATACAGTTGTGAGCCACCACGTGGTTGCTAGAAATTGAACCCAGGTCCTTTGGATGAACAGCCAGTGTTCTTAACCACTGAGCCTTCTCCAGCCCATCTTTATTATTATTATTATTATTACTGCTATTTTTTTATTATTATATTTGTGTGCATATAGGAGTCTGTGGGCACACACATGCCGTGGCGTGCATGAGAGGGTCAGAGGACAGTTTTCAGGAGTTGGCTCTCTCCTTCCAGCATGGATTCCAGTGGTTGAACTCAGGCTGCTCGGCTTGTGCGGCAAGCGCTGTTACCTGCTGAACAGCCTCATTGAGCCACAGTTCCTGATTTTGGCTGTGCTTAGGTCGATGCTCTCAGAGTGAGGACAGCCAGCACCTCTTGGTTGTCAGTTTCTGGGATTTTTCTTGTCTGCCTTCATTCTCTTAGCAGCAAATTGCGCGGATCCTGTCGGCTCACCCTGCTTTCTCTTAGTATGCTCATTCTTCAGAGAGCTCTGCCGGTGTTTGTGTTGCAGGCCACAGGCGGCAGAAGATGCTGGGTTTGTGCTTTGGCTCTTTTGAGACAGGGTTTCTCTGTGTAGCCCTGGCTGTCCTGGAACTCACTCTGCAGACCAGGCTGGGCTTGAACTCACAGAGATCCACCTGCCCCAGCAATCCAGTGCTGGGATTAAAGGTGTGTGCCACTACCACCCAGCCTGATACCATTCATAGAGAGGCTAAAAAGTTTTTAGATTCTGTCAGCTTTTTTGGGTCTCAGATGAGAGGGCATGGGAGTCTCACCCAGATCCGCCTCATCAAGTTGAGAACACTCAGATTGGCCTCCACCGCATCTTTAGGTTCGTGCTTTCTGTCTCCAGTCACCTGTGAGCTATAACAGGAATATTCCTTCCTCAGCCGCAGGTGCCCTTGGCTGGGTCAGGAGATCCTGCTTCATGGACAAAGCTTACTTGTTGCTCCCGCCATTGGTTTGGACCACACCGCCCCGCCACACTTCACCCAGAGCATCAGTAGCAACTTGTGTGCAGGCTCTTCGCATCAAAAGTGTGAAGCTCAGGGCTGACGTCTCAGTGGTTAAAAGTATTTGTGGCTCTAGGAGAGGACCTGGGTTCATGTTCCAGCAACCATATGGTAGCTCACAGCTCTGTGACTCCAGTTCTGAGGATCCAGTTTCTTCTGCTCACCTCCCTGGGCCCTCGGCGTGGATATTGTGCACATATATACATGTAGGCAAATACTGTACATGCCTAATAAATTAAAACAATTTAAACATGCAGTTCACATTCATCTTCCACTTAGTTTCTGATAGCCAGCAGCTGGGAAGGAAACATTCCACTTCCTTCTGACGCAGCCTCTCAGGCTTCTTAACTCTGGACTGCTCATTATAGAAATGGGATGCCTGGGAGCGTGCTGATAGAGGTGGCCCAGAGAGGTTAGCCGGTCCAGGTTCATGAGGCAGTGACCGCCATAATGGGATAAATGTCAAAGCTTCCCTGACGTAGTCTAGTTTAAAGGCAGGTCTCCGGGACATCAGTCACTGGAGTCCTACCGGGAGACCTCTGTCCCTTCAGTCAGCCATCCTGAATCCAGATCTAGGTCACTGCACATTTTCAGACCTTTCTTGTCCCCTCTGGCAAGTGGGGACGAGTAATATCCTGTTCCTTCCCGCAGCTGAAATGGGCGTGAAAATAGCCCATGCATTTTGACTTCTGCCTTCATTGAGTTGATTCTCTGTGTTCTCTTGGCTTGCTTGAGTTCCTCGTGAGAAACCACGATGGCTGGGTGGGTTTCGTAGGGAGCTGTACCTCTTCTGTTGTTTCGAACACAGGGACCTTGGAAGAGTTTTGTTTCTCAAGAGTGGCAGTGAAGAGCCATGTGTGTAAAGGCGACAAAGTTGGCATCTGCTAATCTGTTTCACTCTTTGAAATGGGAATGCATTTTCAGAGGTGCTTTCTAGAGGCCGGAGAGAAGCTCAGTGGTCAGAGCACAGGCTGCTCTAGCAGAGGACTCAGGTTTGATTCCCAGCACCCACGTGGTGCCTCACAACTGTCTGTAATTCCAGTTACAGGGAATCGGATGCTCTCTTCTGGACTCAGTGGGCATCTATGTAAATGTAATAAAAAAAAAAAAGAAGAAGACACTTTGAGCCCTCTCCCCTAAGCTTTGGGAAGAAAGCCTGGCTGACTGCTCCTGCCTTTTTCATAATCTGGACCCCTGATGACGGTATTTTTGAAGTGAGTTGGAAATACAGGGTTAGGTTGGGTATCATGTGACACAAAGCCAAGCATCCTTTGCAAGAAGGCGTGTGTAATAGATCATTTGTGTAAGATCCAGGAATTGAGGGACGGCGTGGCTCCTTAAACTATGCTTCCAGTTTGACCCTATTTAATTTCACCATCCTTTATACTAAAAGGTCGCCTCCAGGTATTACTAATCGCTACTGGATGAGGACCAAGTAACTTCACCCTTTTTCCACGTCATGGAAAACTGTGTGAGGAAGTTAGCTCAGTCCTGGTACTACCGTGAGAAAGGGAGTTTCGCCTCTGAGATGTGCATGTAATTCCTCAGCTGAGAAATTGGAGATTTGCAGATAGTGAGGTGCAAGACCATGTGGTGGCTCAAGCCTGTAATCCTGCGAGCCTGTAATCCTGCAAGGCGCAAGACCACGTGGTGGTGCAAGCCTGATCCTGCAAGGTGCAAGGCCACGCAGTGGCGCAAGCCTGTAATCCTGTGAGCCTGTAATCCTTCAAGGTGCAAGGCCAGTGGTGGCGCAAGCCTGTAATCCTGCAAGGTGCAAGGCCACGCGGTGGCACAAGTCTGTAATCCTGCAAGGTGCAAAGCCACGCGGTGGTGCAAGTCTGTAATTCTGCAAGGTGGCTGTGGCCGGAGGGGCTGGAAATAAAGGTCGTTCTCTGAAGAAGCAAGTTTGAGGCCACTCTGGACTACATGGGACTACCGGAAAAAAAAATAATAATAAATAGGTACACACACAGGGTTTTCCAGCCCCTTCATCAAACTTCCTGAACCCTGGCTCAGCTCAGGTTCTCTATTGAATGGGTAGTGGTTTGTTGGATTCTTGTGGCCAGGAAAATGTTACCAGCACTCATGTTTAGGGATTCATTAGGATGGATTCTTCCATCCTTCCTTTCTTCCAGTATGTGGTATATATGTATGTATGTGTGTGTGCCCGTGCACTTGTGTATGTGTGTGTGTGGAGATCACAGGTTGAGCTTGGGTGTCTTCCTCAGTTGCTCTCTCTCTCTACCTTATTTTGTTGAGACACAGACTCTCACCAAACCTAGGTTACATGAGCCTTTATCAAAAAACTAAAAAGAGCACATTTTGCCCCAAAGTTGCTTAGACCTTAGAGGAGGAGATAGGCTAGGAGGGGGATCTAAAAGGGCAGTGTCATAAGTGAGTGGAATACCACCAAGATGCTGTCTTCAAATGCTGGGATCTACCACCGGGGCTGCTTTAGGTTGAGCTAATGTAAGCCCTTGGGTTAGCCATCATTGTGGCTGCATGTCCACCAAGGAGGGTACAACATCATCATCTATTTACTTTTTACCTTTCTTTCTTTCTCTTTCTTTCTTTCTTTCTTTCTTTCTTTCTTTCTTTCTTTCTTTCTTTCTTTCTTTCTTTCTTTCTTTCTTTCTTTCTTTGTTTTTTAGAGACAGGGTTTCTCTGTGTAGCCTTGGCTGTCCTGGAAGAGTACCGCCTGCTTCTGCCTCCCAAGTGCTGGGGTCAAAGGCGAGCGCCACCACTGCCTGGTTATTTTTATCTTGCCCAAAGTTGACATAGAAATGAAAGAAGTCGGCTTTGGTGGAGCCTGGGATCGCCATCTGGGTGTGAACCATACAGTTGATGTGACCTCGTTCGCTCCCCTTGTTTCTGTCACAATCTTATTATTGTCTCCTTCAGTGCTAGAGTCGGAGCCAACTGCCTCAACCCTCACATATGCTAGGCCAGCACTCCATCTCTGAGCGGCATCCCTGGCCCTTTTATTCCAGTGTGGGTTAGGAGACGTGAGAAGTGTCTGCTGACAGCCTGCTAGTTTCCATTGCTTGTCTCTCCGGTTAGACTTGAACTGTTTACAAGGAAAAACACCCACGTTTTGGCACAAAACCAGACTTTTCTGTCCTTCATGAAGCTCAGGGTGCAGCTCCTGGAAGAATCTGTCCATTGTCAGTCATGCCTAGTATCACTGTGAGCCTCCCAAGCTCTGGACCCAGCGATGCTCCTCCCTGAAGGGAATGCCTGTAGACTGATCTTTCCACTCGAGCAGGACTTTCATGTTGGATGGCAGAAGTGGAAACTGTTGCCAGTGAGTTTTGGCTCCTGCAGCTTTGACTTCGCTTCCTCTTTTAAAACACTGAGATTAAAGCCAGGCTGGTAGCCCGTGCCTATAATCCCAGCATTAGGGAAGGCTGAGGCAGTAGGATCACTGAAGGACATCCTGGGCTACATAGTGAATTCCAGGTCGGCCTGGGCTACAAAGTGAGACCCTCTCTCAGCAAACCCAAATCAGCTGACAATCTGCCAAGGCTGAAGCATCGGTGTATCTTCCAGCTCCTCTAACACCTACACCCAGGACAAAGCCAGCTCCAAGGCCATATTGAAGGGAATATAACCAAAGCAGTGGAACACAGGCCTTGGATACCGAGTGGAATGAGAGCCGTGGCGCTTCTGTCACGCTTTGCACACAGGAAGATGCTCCAAGGGACTCTGGACATACCCGTGTGTCAGCCTCCAGCCCGCTGCCACGGTTTGATCTTTGCTGCTCTCTTTTTCTGGCTTTGTTTTTGTTTTTGTTTGAGACAGCCCTGGCTGGCCTAGACCTCATTGTGTATGCCAGACTGACCTGAAACTTGTGGTAATTCTCCTGCCTCTGCCTCCCTAGTACTGGGATTGCAAATGTGCACCACCGTGCTTTGATTCTTCCTGCTTTTCATTCTTTTTCTGACATGCTCCTTGCATCCATGCTTGGCTCTGCCCGGTGTGCTCATTTCCCCACACAAACCCAACGATGATTATGTAGCCACCTTTGTGCCTTTCTGTCCCTCAGTAGCTCTTGGGTTGATCTTTCTACCCAGCCCTTTTATTTATTATGCAGGGCCTGTGTTTGTTTCAGTGTGTGCTTGTCTTTGTCCCAAACCGGGTAACTAAACGTTCTGCTTGCTTTGGCAGCACACACTAAAAATATCAATCCCCCAGGACTAGACTGACTTCATCACCTCTGTTCCTCTAGGTGGCGGGAGGCAACCCCGAACATGAGATCACAAATGAGGCCGGGTGACAATTGTAATTAATATCAAAATACTATTTCTCTGTGTGTCAAAACCATCTGGGAGCTGCACAGGCCTGGGTGAAATGCCAGTTCCATCTCCTGTGAGGTGTGCATCCTTGAATGACTTATCTCATTCACTCAGGCTCAGGATTTTCTGTCTGGGACATAGGAACTCTCAATAGCCCCTGCAATCTTCCTTTTCTGAATGTCATCTGATGTGGAACAAGCGATTCCATATTGCAGCCAAGGACTGTTTCCCCGGCCATCTTCCCTGAAAAGCCCCAGAGGAGGAGAGCAATCCTGGGCTCTTCAGGATGCTCTGTGGAAGGAACAAGCCGAGTGACTCACAGAACTCTGTGCGCGGGTGTACTTCTCTTGCCTCAGCAGGCCTGCTGCGCGCCTGCCCTTGTCCAGCTCCCAGACACAGATAAGCCCGGATTCTTGGTTCCTGGCAGCTGAGCAATCTCTGCATTAGTGCTTGGCAGCAGTCCGTGAATATTTGTCTGGGGTTGGGATCTGACCCATGGCATTCCCCACGATAATTGCTTCAGGATCATTCCATTGGTACATGGTTTTATCACACAGAGATCTCTCTCTTTTGCCCCCCTTAACTTTTATAGAGGCATGTATTTTAAGTATTCCAACTTTTCCACACCCATTTGAAAGTTTTAATTATATGTATGTGGGAGTGTGTATGAGTGTAGTCTCCTCAGAGGCACCAGATACCCTGGAACTGGAGTTTCAGACAGTTGTATACTGCTTGTTGTGGGTGCTGGGAATTGAACGTGGGTCCTCTGGGAGAGCAGCCACTGCTCTTAACCACTGAGTCATCTCTCCAGCTCCCTATGGTTTTCGATGGTCTTTGCTGCCCATACTCCTGGAAATGAGGCTGCCTTGGGACTGCAGAGCACCTGCTACTCCGGAAGCCTGATAGGTGTCCTGTTCTGACAACACCGTTCTTGCTTTACATTCCTTGACTGCAAACTCGATATCCCCAGCCCTCAGCACTCCTGTCTAACCTCAGTGGGTCACGTGACCTGGGAGCAGGGACAGTTCCATCCCTGTATGGGCTCTGATATATCGAGAACAAACGAGACTCTTAGGAATCGTTCTTAGTCCTTTCCCCTGTAGACCTCAGTTCACCACATGGGGTGTCAAGGCCCTGAATCTCCGTGGCACACACCGCTGTCAGCTCCAGTGTGATCCTCAAAGGGAATCGACAGTACCGCCAGGCTATCTGTGCACATATCCGCTTTGCAGCCACTGAGCCCCACATCTGCTTATTGGATTCTCCCCCCACCCTTGGTAACTCTGGTCTTCTGTTATCTTGACTCTTGTATCATAAGGAACCCTTGGAACCAGAGCCTTCCTTCGTTGAAATGGTGCTCTCCCTCAGCCAACTGAATGCCACACACTCCAGCTTCTGCCACTGCAGAGAGGTAGTCATCATGGGCTTGTGGAGTTAAGGTGTTGCTGAGGTAGAGTTTCAGCATCTGGCTCATGGTTAGGATTGAACAAATAACTCGAGTGAAAAGTTTCAGATGTATAGATTGCTTGGGAAACACTGTCAGAAGCCTCAGATGGACCACGTGAAAGAGCGAAAGCCAAGAATATATGTGTGCTGCAGTGTATTTTAAAATAGGACGTTAACTAGAACCCAAAGGGTAGCGTTTTTGGCAGTGCTGCCGTGGAGGGTTCTCTGGGGAGAGAGGGTAGAGTCAACAAAAGGCTGCCCCAGACGTGGCTCCGGGGTGGTGAGCAGTAGCTAACTTACAGCATTCTGACGACGTAATCCTGCTTAATTCTAGGTTAGTGTGATTTCCTTTTTTAAGTTGGTAAATTCGGCATTTAATTTAATTCTGCATTGACAGGAAGATGACGAAGATCACTTGAAGGAAGGCTTTATTTTTGGCTCATGGAGTCTGAGCCTGAATCACTTGAGATGAATCTCCCAGCTCCACCTCCAAGCTGGCAGCAGTGGCCCTCTCTCTTCTTAAATCCCAAAGCTGACTGGGTTGTGGTGGTGGCGTTTGTCACTAGGTTGCGGTGATATTTCCAGGGCCTGGCTTAAAGTGAGCTCACCTTCCTGAGACTGCCTGAATTAGCTAGCTCCTCTTTTTTGTCCTCACCCCCGGATCTCATTGCTTAGGGAAGCTTAGTCACCGCGGGCTGAGGCAAGAAGTAGGTTAGTGTGAAGGATTGTCAGCACTTTCTTCAGAGCCTTTGCTGCTGGTCTCGCAATGACGCTGTGGCGGAAAATGCTGCCCTGTGCTCAGAAACGTGTAATTTTGCGTGAAGATGAACCCAGACAGCCACTGATTAGAAGCCCTGTCTGGAGTAGCGGCCACAGAGGGGTGGTTTGTGTGGAGGAAATCAGCCTGTGATACAACACTGATGTAGTTTTGACTTCTCGAGTCACCATTGATGGATATTGTTTAGAAACGCAGGGGTTGGGCATGTAGCTCAATTGGTAGAGAGTTTGCCTAGCGTACACGAAGTCTTGGGATCTGTCCCCACCACCATATTATCCAGGTGTGGCGGTACACTCTTCTCTTTTTTCTTTTCTTTCTCTCCTTTTTTCCATATTATATATATGTGCATTGGTGTTTTGCCATGCGTGTCAGGTCCCCTAGAACCCGGAACCGAAATTATAGACAGTTGTGAGCTGCCATGTGGGAACTGGGAATTGAACGTGGGTCCTCTGGAAGAGCAGTCTGTGCTCTTAACCACTGAACCGTCTCTCCAGCCCTGACTCTTTTAATCCTAGAACCAGGAAGATGGAGACAGGACCATCAGAGGTGAGTGAGTTTGTGGCCAGTAAGGGCTCTGTGAGACCCTGTCTCAAAAGTGGGGATCGAGAGGCAAAGAAATGTGACCAGGAATGATGGCTCAAGGCTGTAATCGCAGCACTTGGGAGGGAGAGGCAGGACGATCAGGATATCCTTGACTCAATAGTGAGTTCAAAGCCAGCTTGGGTTACTTGATACCTGTCTTAATCCCTCACTCCCATCAAACAAAAAGAAATACAGAGTAATTCTGTAACCCGTCAAAGAGCAGTGTGGGAGTTATTTAATGGTCGTATTCCTGGCACTGAGAACAGCACCTGGCTCACAGTGGGTAGTTAGTGGGTGTGGGATCGATAAACGGGGACATTCACACTGTGGCACCCTTTCCTGAGAACCGTAGGTGCCTGTCTGTCTTGTTAGGTCAGTACAGGCTAGAGAGACTCGAGACATATTTCTGCAGTTGGCTTGCCAAAGTGAAATTGTGTCTCACATATTTTCTGGTTCCCAGTGGTTGCCGAGAAACAGGAAATGAGGGGAAGGGGTTGAAAACTGTCTCACTGGTCTTTGTGGCGGCTGAGCCGTGCTGTCCAGTCTCATCTGTCTGGCCTGTATATGAGAGCATGGCACAGACTGTGTGTTGAGAAACAGTATTTGCCCCAAAGTGGCTCTCTGGGCTCCAGACAGCCCCAAAGCCCCCGCTCTGTACATCAGCAGTGAGGTTGGGGTTTGCTCTTGCACGAGCCTCATGTAATGGCTCAGCCTGCTTTACTGTACTCATTCTCCTGCCAGAGACGTCCTTGTGTCCTTGACTGTTGGCTGTGACCTGCAGCAAGCTCACTGTGTGTCTGGCTGGAGTCTAATGAGCAGGTACATGCGTGGCCCGCACTGTGCTTGGTGCTGTGTGTTGCTAATTTCTTGTCCTAGGTGGGGGTTCGAGATGGTGATTTGCGGGCATCTTGGTTTGTATGAGTCAGTCAGTAAATATCGCTGAGGGAAAATAATTGCAGAAGATTTGACAAAGAGGAACTATGTGGACTCTTGAGTTGAGGGACATACAATTGATCTGCAGTCTAGGCTACTAAAAGGTGACTTTGAACTTCAAAGTTCCCTTTGAAAACTGTCATAAGTCCTTTCTGAGCTGGGGGTGTGGCGTAGCACAGTGGGAGAGCCCTTATCTAGGGAGGCCCCGAGTTCTGTCTCAGATCACACCCAATAGAGTCACTTCTGCAAGCCACACCCTAATCTGGACCTTGTGCTAGCGATGGTTCTGGTGTACGACTAAGGTCTGGGGAACACTCCCACGTGCTGTTCAGGATGAGAGTTGGCTCGCCTCACCGACCAGGAAAGGTCAGATCAGGACGCTGACCCCAGCGTCTTTGTTTCCTGGGCAAAGCCGGCTGGTCTTCTCCAGAAAGGAAGCCCAGCAAATCTGAGGGAGTGAGCTTTTCTGAACCAAGAGTTGGTTTAAATATAGCTGATGTGCGTTACTGGCAGCTTGGAGGGTGTGGCGGGACTTGTTGTACCCTTTGTAGGATGAGTGAGGAAAGATGTTGGCACCTGGATGTACCCAGTTTGTTTATGAAATATAAACTCCCCTTAGTGTGGGGGGCCCAAGGCAACAGCCAGGGTTACTACCTAAGTGGGGAGGGATGCCCCTCGAGGCCCCTCTGCATTTGCTTCTTCCCAGAGAGGGTGGGGACAGCCGTGAACCATGCTGGTGTTTATTGAGCGCTGCCACAGAAGATTGGGGCGGGGTGGAAAGTTTCTGCAGAAGGACAGTAACCAGGCTTGAATTTCTTTCCCGAGGAGAAACAACACCTTGGGACTGAGTCCTTATGCAGAGAAGTGCAGTTCTCTTGAGTTTCCCAGACTTGATTTATCTGCCAGCCGGGAGCTGGGTCAGAGCAGGGGGAGCTAGCAGGCCCCCCTCTAGGTTGGTCTTGGCATCACGGGTTTACTGCACATCCTCGGCAGCTGTCTGAAGTTTCTCCGCTGTGTCTGAACTGATGTCATTTCCCCCTTGGCAGACGCCTGGGCTGTGCTGCGTCTGAGATATGTCACAAGAAGGTGGGGGTGGGTTGGGGCCAGGCGGGGGGTGGGGTGGGGGGGCGGGGGAGGTAGTGAGGAGCGCAGGCAGCCTGCTGGGTCCCAGGACTCTTGTTTACTGTCTCTTCTTTGCTCTGAGAGCACTGAGCCACCACGGGCCATGCTCACTCCAAGACCTTAACTTTGGAGAGCCCTTTGTTGCTAACGGTACTGTGGACGATGCTCTTACAGGATGCCTTTCCTTTTGGGGCTTAGACAGGTAATTGACTGGTTCTACATGGATCATTGATCTGGCTGGGGACGGGAGGGAGGGTGGGAGCCGTTGTTGTCCTGCTGTGTTGAGTAGGGGGTGTATTTAGAAAGTGTCTCAGTCCTGACAGGCCAGCTTTCACACAGCCTTCTTGCTGGTTGCTCCCAGCCTCCAGAGCCACCATGTTCTTCACCCCAGTGTCCCCGGGGTGACCCTAGGGCTGCTCGTGTCTGGGTTTCCGTTAGTAGCCGTGAAGCCACATGTGCAACTTGGTGAAGGAAACCAGTGAAGGGTGAGGGAAAGGGGGGCTCTTGCTCACCCCCTCTTTCTTCTTTCTCCATTTTGATTTGGTGGGGTACGAGAGATTTCCTCCCTGTCCACCGGATCTGAAGGGACTGGGGGAGGGGTGGGCAGAGGCTCTGAGCCTCCCTTCATTGGGCAGCAGCTTCCCTCCTTTTAACATCGTGGCCCTGTGACTGAGGGATATCCTGGACACTTCAGGGGGAGGGGTGGAAAACTGTTTGTTTTGGCCTTGCTGGCTGATTTACAAGGCAAACAGGCTCCTGTGGTAGAGGCTTGATTACTTTGTGGGCCACTGTTTGAAGTGGGTGGGTGGGGGCTTAATTCCTGCTGGTGACCCAGTGTGGAATGAGAAAACAGTAGCAAGGGACCAGCAGCTGTCCCCGAGCATAGATACTGCTCCAAGTATTTGTTCTCGGGCTCCTGAGAGCCGGACACCCCCACCCCCTCCTTAGTCTGAGAGGCTTGTCTGTATCGGAATGTGTGACTGTACCCAGCCGCAGGGCTGCCAGAGGGGACAGGCACACACACTCTCTACAACCTGTCCCTGGGGAAGTGAGGCCACTGGTGAGCTCAGGCCCCAGGTCCAGGGGAGCCTTGAGGGCAAGGTGAGTGGATCTTTAGGGGCTGCCCGGAGTTCTTTAAAGGTGGGTGTGGGCATAGGATGGCAGCGGGATGTCCAGGAAGAGTCCTAGTGGGGGCCCAGCATCAAATGTGTAGTGGAGACCAGGAGCCTTGAACAAATGATTCTTTGCGATGAAAACTTGCAAGTAGAGATGTATGGGCAAAGGAGTATACGGCATGACTTATTGGGTCACACTGCATTTTCCATGACGAGATTGTAATTACTTCCCTTTAAAAATTTTTTTAATCTTATTTTCTTCCTTTATCCTCTTGAATTTTGTTTTATTCGGTGGAGGGCGCAAGGGAACAGGGTGGATGTGAAGGGACAGGCAATGAATGGGATCAAGATACGTGATACGATAAACAGAATATGAGAGAGTGGGCTGGGGAAAATACTGGAAGCGTTCTGTTACCGTCCTCATCGAGCTGCAGAGCGGGCCTCTGATGCAGTTGGTGCGGTGACAGCTCCATTGTTGTCCTCTGATGCAGTTGGTGCAGTGACAGCCCCACTGTCCTCTGATGCATTTGGTGCAGTGACAGCCCCTTTGTCCTCTGATGCAATTGGTGCAGTGACAGCCCCATTGTCTTCTGATGCAGTTGGTGCAGTGACAGCCCC